>LNDK02000006.1:0-56176 GCA_001455915.2 Samsoniella hepiali | reverse complement strand
AACCACTCTATATATTACCTTTACTATATCTTTTAAGTGTTTTTTAAAGACCTATATTTATATATTATATATATCTTAAGTAAAAATAACTAAATCCTAGTAATATTGAAGACGGCTTGACTGCCTTTGGAAACTGTGGTCTTGGCCCACCCAATACGGTGGTTGCCCTTTCGGGTAATTCTCGGCCGCGTCATCGTCGCCGCTTTTTCATGCGGCCATAAATTCACCAGACCCTCCCAATGTACCTCTCAAGTTCTTTCATCACACATCACTCACTCCAAAAGCTGGGTGTCTTAACCACTACCTTTCCCCAACAACTTCCAATTTATTTTCAACCACAAGGCAAGAAGAAACTATCTCCGTTGCATCTGAAATATCTTGCTCACATATTTACTACTCTTAGTCGGGCACTTCATGTTGGCAACAACAAAGGCGTTCCCTTTCACAACAACATTGCAGCTCGGCACTGCCACGCCTCAAGCTGTTGCCTGCCAGAGCTTCCGAGAGAGCCTACAGGGAATGGACCAGGCTCGGGGATGTGGACGCATGAGAGTTGTTGCATGACTGTGTGCACTGCCCACGGGCACGGCCGGCCAGCCACTCTAGTGCACCCTGTCCGTCGCATTTTCCGGAAATCGCATTTTTCGGAATACATCACAACAGTCCGACGGCGCACGAGAGACAACCATGACCATGACCACCGCAGTCACCGGAATCCAGCATCGCAGGATGGGTCATGTGTGTTTTGAACCCACTCCGAAGCCCCTGCTCTGCTGCAAGGCGAAATGAGGTGGTTGCCTCGTCCCGCATATGTCGCGTCGCGAATGGCTTCAGCACAAATTACCGGAGCCTGCCGCTTTGCCCCTTGACGGCAGAACGTGTTTTCTCGTGTTGTTGCCTCCCTCTCCTCGATCCGCAGATGTGGTGTCGGCCAACTTCCGAGCAATGACGAAATACCCAGGAGACCAGCTTGGAATTGCCAGATGAGGAAATTTACGGTCAGACCTCACCTGTTCATGAATCCTACCAGAAGTCATCCTTCCAAGCCAGGCCACGAATTCGGGCATTACCGCGTTGGAGCTGCACAGCCGTATCCGGAGTTGCTATTTATGGCCATTATGCCAGCTGGAGCGCTCGTCTGACATTTGCCAAATGCGGTAAAATCACGACCGTGCTATGAACAAGGGCGCCATGGTATCTTTGATCATTGCCAGAAATGGCAGACCGCAGCAGTGATGGCTGAGTCCAGCAATCCAGTCGGGTGTAGCCGGCGCTGTTCAACGACGAGTACGCGGGCTTTTGTGGTGAGGCGGAATGAGCCTCCGGAGACGGATGATTCATCGCAAGGAAACTTCTTCGCCTGGAGTTGCCATTTCAGGGTTGACTGCGAACAACCCATGCGCGGTCCGACTCACAAGCCGATGATGGTCGGCTCCTGGATTCAACGAGCTACGGCTCTGCAATGTAACTGGATAATACGAGTGGAGTTGTGCATGATCTCGGCGCAGACATGGTACTTGCAACCGATGCAACCGTCGCTTCGCTCGTACAGCGCCCCTCGGCCGTCGCCCCATCTCGCAGGACGGGCTTACGTGGCATCGACAGTACTGAAAAGCTGCTCAGAAATGGTCACTCGTTTCGGCAGGAGCAGATGATCTGTGGTACAGGGTCGAGTTTGTTGTCATGGCAATTCATCGTGACTGCTACACTGGGAAAAGCGCGGAATGGAGGCCCGGAGAAGAATGAGCCCTGTTCGGGAAAGACAATCTTCCTGCCGGTCCCTTTTCGAGAATATAAATGGGAGGCTCCCTGCCTTTGATGTGTGCCTGATTTCTTGCTCTTGGTCCTGCAACCAGAACTTCTTCCTCAGTCACAGTCACGATGCCGAAACAGTTCACATTCAAGAGCTATGTCCCGAAATCAGCCCCAGAGGCAAAACACCGAGCGGTTGATACCAAGTTGCCTACGCGAACGAATACAAGTGGCAAAACTTCCACCCCAGGCGATAGTGTCGATGCTCCAAGTAGAGCAGTCCTACAGTATGAGATCAATGCCCCAGATCTGGGAGTTGACGAGTTTGTCCGCTCTGGCAGCCTGAGCGAAGAACCGATTGCACTTCGCACGTTCTCAGCTGTGCTTGATAAGGAGTTGCAACCTCGTGAAGTCGAGCACTCTGTTCCTCGCGCCCAGACTGAAGACTTCGAAGACTGGCTCCGTCAAGACAAACCTTCTCCGGAACAGCCTAAAAACAAACGCATTCAGCAACCGACACCTGAATACGATGACAACGATACCGAAGCTGCTAGACGAAAGCGTCCATGCCTCGCCAGAGAATTCTGCCAGAACACGCTCGTGGACAGTGGTACCACTGCTGGCGCGCATCAAAAGGAGGGAGCTGCGGAAAGCGACGTTGAGCGCCAAGCAACCGTGCAAAAGCTGGCATCACCCATCAATTTTGGTCATTTGTCAAAAAACCGCTGCATTTCACCTACTCCCCGGACTCGACCGAACAACGGTGCTAGTCAAGGTCACGGCGACAAACGCTTCATCGAACGACCTGCGTACGCTTGCACAACACAAACTCTCTCATTGATTTCTGCCCTGGCTCGTCCACCGGCGCCACTTCCACGAAACGGGTTGAACTTAGAGGCACCGACGTGTTCGCGTTGCGCCCCCACCGGAAGCTGCACTGTTTCGGGCCATCAATCCGCTGGTCAGAAATCGGCACTGGTAGAGCGCCCCGTGGCAACGCAGACACAGCGGTCGTCTGGGGATCAGCGAGCTGCAGACTTGGACCAGCAAGCTGCAGACCTGGCCAACCGAGCTGCAACCATGGATCAGCGAGCTACAGACTTGGACCAGCAAGCTGCAGACCTGGCCAAACGAGCTGCAAGCTTAAACCAGCGAGTTGCAGATTTGGACCGGCGAGCTGCAGATCTGGATCAGCGAGCTGCAAGCATGGACCAGCGGGTTGCAGATTTGGACCAGCGAGCCGTGGCAATGGACCAGCGAGCTTTGGACATGGACGGCCCAGCTGCAGAAGTGTGGCAGCGACCTGCAGACTTGAACCAGCGATCTGCAGACCTGGAGGAGCGAGAGGAAGAGCACGACCAACGCGTTGCAGATCCACACCAGCAAGCGCGGGCTCCTTCCCGACAGCCGTCGCGAGCAAGCAATCAGACAATCGCGAGGCAGCGGTGTGACATTTATGCCGATGGGTGTTTTGATGATGACGATTTCGCGAGCGAGGACGGTGCCAGTGTTTGCGGAACCGAGGACGATGCCGGCCACCGACTCGAAGCTGCACACTTCAGTCGTGGGCGTTTGAGCCAAAAACAAAAACAAGATCTAATAAATTGGAGAAATAAGGGCAAGCCAGTTGAATGGATTGCGAGGCAACTCAATAGGAGGAAAGAGAACATTGCGAAACTTGAGGAAGATGCGCGCGAAAGTTTGGGATAGTATAGTTAGCTCTGTTAGTATCAATATTGACTCTACACCGTCTAAAAGCCTGAACTTTGTACATATATTGGCACGTTACCTACATGACATGACTTTACGTAGTGTGATTAGCCTGTCAGCGACACAGTCGAGAGACCTTGACTGAACCCGAACTGAGCTTTGGCGGAGCTTTCCGGAGCTTGACTGAACCTGGACTGAGCCCTGACGGAGCTTGATGGAGCTTGACTGAGCCCGACGGAGTCCGACGGAGCCCGGCGGAGCTCGACGGTTCTTGGCTGAGCTTGACTGAGCTCTGACTGAGTTCACCTGCTCCCGGGGTTTGTCACTGAGCTTACCTCCTGAACTTGCTCTCGAGGTCGTGGGGTCTTGCCTAGGGATTTGACCTATTGTGCTTAGCAGTTCCGGACCTTATGTGATTGTTTCGTGCTTTCGCCCAAAGCAGCGCAGGGCAAGCCAAGAACTTTTGCTATGGCGAGAAAAAATGCTGCACATCAACTCCGGAGCAGCAAGAGGCGGAAGAGGGAGGCCGAAAGTAGCACCAGTGCAGCGAGCTACATAATAGCCATAAATGAACCGGGGCCGTGGTACGACTCCAGCAGCGAATCCGAAAACGACTTGTGTATTCTAAGCCGAAAAAGGTTGTGCTGCAATAGGAGATTCACCTTCGCACGACCGCAATATCCTGATTAGGCAAGCCATTACGGGCTTGCACGCACTCAACATAGCCAGAAATGGGTCTGAAGTAAAAGCCTAATTGGGCAAGTGGATTCAGCGGAGAGCTAAGAACGTTCGAATGCAATCTTGCCAAAACAGGCAGTACCAAATGGAGAAGTTGTGCAGCAAGAAATCGCACCGTCTAGTACGTCATCAGTTTTTGACTCTCAGACAAAATAAGACATAGAATCCACATCTATTTCCGGACCCAACCCTGCTGAAGAGGATCGGCAGGAAGATTCCTCATCAAAATAATGCTTTACATCATTTGAACGCCAGTATCTACCCAGTATGTCCATATTCAATGCTCGGATCTTACAATCATGTGCCTGGTGGCAGTTTTGTGCTGATTGCACGCGGTTATAAAGAGTCATCCTTGCCAATGTTTCTGATGAGGACTTCCATCCTGCGTTCACAACTCAGCATAATTTGGGCAAAGACTGTGGACCTGGAACGCGAGCACAGCCGTCGCCTAGCAGGTGGACAACATCACACGATGACTGTCTCACAGCCACGAAATCCTACTTGATCGGGGCATGCTGATCTGCTGCCGTCGGAAAGACCTCGAAGGAGGGAAAGGACACGAATCAAGGCAGTATCCACCGACAAATCGAGACTTTGCAGTCAACACAACCTCGTTTATCAAATACCTCCAGGTGGCAGGTGCAGATACACGCTTGGCCTTCCTGGCCTCCTTCCAAGCGGCCATGAACGTTCTCCTTGTGTTTATCACCAAGAATCACGATTCCGAGATTGCTCATATGGGGAGAACTTGCAAGAGGACAACCTCCCAAATGCTGCCAATTGGACCCAGTACCGAGCCACGAGGAATAAATCCTACCACGACGGTTCGAGCCATTGCTCCACCGCGCCCTTGTCTGCAGAAGGGAAATAGTGTCTTCGGGCAGCCACATCTCGAGCCGGCTTCGAATCGTATCCAGCGCAACAAGGCAGACTTCGGTTCTCAGCTGTGGTTCCATCAGGTCTCACGTTTCCTGGATCGATCAGCACTTTCAATGCCCAAAGAAACGATGTGTTCCTATTACTGGCAAGATTGATCAAGTCAAAGGCAGACTTTGGGTGACGAATACATCACAGCTCGACTCCACGTGCGCCTTCTGTCGGCTTTCTCCTGCAAACAAATTCAATTCCGCCTGCAGCCACGAAACGTCATTCACCAGGCTACATGCGTCGGATACAATTCTCCCGCCTCCCTGTCTTCCATGCATCGAGTAGCGCCATCCAATTTTGTCTGCAGGCAGCAAGGCGTTTTCCGCCGGGTTCATTGCGACGGCTGCAGTCGGGGACTGAATGGGAAGCCTTCGAGTGCCTTGCTCCCACGTGCTCCTCGAAGATACGTCATGCGTGAGAGGGGCGAAACTATAAAAGAGCGGCAGCTGCCACTTCCTACCTCATCGCAAACTCTCTCTTCATTCAAATTGTTTTATTTTTCTTTGCACAAAACTGATTACCATGGCACAAGTCGAAACCACCTCTGATAGCTCGGCCGTCCAAAACCCCAACCATGCCACCTCTGCCCGCGATGATCCCTCGGTTTATGGTCCCGCCGCAACTCCCAAGTCGTCATTGGTCCCCTCAAACAAGACAAAAGACGCAAATGTAACTGCTAGGTCAATGATGGCAGCATATACCAAGACGCAGCTAATCAAAGTACGCAGAAAATCTGCAAACAACTGCTGGCAGCACCGAGACCAGTGATTGTATCGACGCCGACCAGTGCAGCTGTGCTGTGGATCCCGGCGAAAAGCACGCTGAAAGTTGTCGCAGTTTGCTTCCTCCGCAGCAGACAAAGCTTCTGACCAACCATGGCGCCGAAGCAACTGTCGCCGAGCCGCCAGTGAAAAGATTTGGAGCTAAGGACGTCACCAATGGGCAACGTTTACCGCAACCTCAAGCAGCGAGCCAAAATGATTCGGAAAACGCAATTGTTATAGACGACTCAGACGACGAGAACTCTCGAAGACAAAACGATAAGGGTGGCAGAGTTACGAAGCTGGCGAAGAAGACAAGGAAAAAAACAACCCCCAACAACGGAAGCGCAAGTAGCGGAGACGTTGGGGCAATGAAAGTCGACTCAACTGAAAGCCCGTCACGGTCATTACGAAGAACAAGACGCGCTCCGAATAAAACGTTGAAATCCAGGGCTTTCAAAGGAACCAACCAACGGAGATCGAACGTCACATCGAAAACCGTACCACCGCCCACGGAGGACATTGTCGACGAGGGATCTAGCACTGGCAGGCCAGCAGAAACGGCAGCTTCTGCCCCACCCGCGGAGCGCGACGAACTGCAGAGCGGCCTCCCGAGTTCGACATCAAAACCCGTGACCCCCCAGTTCGACAAAACTAGAGAGGCAACTGAGACTGGTAAGTCCAGCACCAGCAGTGAAGTCTTGAGAGGCTTGCTAACCAAGACATCTGGAAGATTTGAGCCTAGCTGCCGATGCTGCTGACCGACTAGCAATTTCCCAGCCCGAAGTTGATGGCGATGGCGCCCGCGGCGATATAGGCGATACTGAAGCCCTTGGACACACTGACAGTGATTGGGAAGTTGAAGTTGGCGAACTCGACCATGTCGGCGGCGAAAATCATCTGCAAATGCAAAATGGTAGTCGTTCTGCTTACGCACGGCTTGGAGCAAAGCATCAGAACTTGGGGAAGGGCCAGATGGATGAGATAACCAGCTCGGACGAAGAGCCCGACAACGAGAGCACCTCGGTAACTGCACGAGAAGCTACTATGGTAGTGCGAGAATCAGCAAAAAAACGCAAAGCGTTTGATGCGTCAACTGAAATGCGAAAACGCAGACGGACACCCGGGTTTTCCGATCAGAAAATTCGCCCTGATGTGGCTTTCCGGGCCAGCTCAGGCGATCGGGCATGCGCTCAAAGTGACGATGTACCAGAAGAGGGTCGTCAGGATCTTCTTGCTAACACATGTCTATCTATGCTTGGGTCGGTCGCAGGCAAACCGAAGCTTGCAAATATTTGTTTGGATAGTAAATTCACACAAGTGAGCCGCTATTGCTGTCGCGCGTTACAAGAGCCTCCACACCTTTCAGCAAGCCGTGCCTCGGCAACCAAACAACTACTGCCCAATGCATAAGAAGTGTTCGTGTGTTCGTTGATGCCCCGCGGCTCATGCATTTTGCCATCTACATCAAGATTGTGCACAATATCACGGGATTAAACATGCCAATTCACTCTTCGTCGGCCTCCTGGATAATAAGACAGCCTTTTCAATGTAATCATCACTGGTCAAGAGCTCTCTGAGGCTGCATCATAGACATCGTCTAGACGTGATGATCGATGCGCTAGGCCACCCGGGCCGCTCCGGCTCCACCATTGATCTCCGTCCAACCGATTTCTTGTAGACCATAAAAACCGTACCCGATTTAATGCATTTTAGCAGGCAAGAGCAGGCAATCAGTGACTGGTCACTCATCCGCCCGATCACTAGAACTGTCTGAGGCCACAGGGATCGCGCGCTACGATGCTGCAGTGCTTGGTGAGGTGTGGCGCACAGAGGCTTCGCCCCTCAAAACCTCAGAGGGGACGCACATCCGATTCTCCCCCTTGTTGCGATGTGGCATCTATATCATGGCATCCACTTCAAAGGTGTAGTGGCAACTGACAAACTGGATGAGCGATGCGGCCAAGCCCAATCTACTTCGCGCAGAGCTGATGGGACCGAGAGTGCTAGAACCTGCGCGCGCACTGCAAGATGCAGCCACTGCATGTGCATCTTGTTCTAGGGACCCACTTCAAGGTTACGGTGTCATTGTTACTGTAGTAGAGCACACACATTAGATGAATTTGCACCAATCTGCAAAGTTCTGCATAATGCCTCTAAAAGGAGCAGTGGGTCACCACGTCACTACTATCCAAACGCCGCCGCTAACTCGTCCCAAGCTGCGACCAATGTCTAGATTATACCAGCCTGCGATATGATCGCTCGTGAGTCCCATAAATCAGAGTCAATGATCCGAGGGCTTCGTCAGTGCGGATGAAGCTGAGCGATTACCACACGAACTTGGAAGCTCAAAACGGATGTGGGATGTGGTCCGGCTCTGAGTATTTTGTTGCGCACAGGAATATGTAGATAACCCACTAAACGGTGCGACATGCATTACTAGTGGTAGACCCCCCTCGCTCAAACTATCTGCGTCGCTGACCTAACAACTGATCCTTTGCAGCATCGTTCGGGCCGCGAACTCCCAAATTGGCGGTGAAAGAGAGTGCTAGACCACAACCAATTACTGAAAAGAAGGAAATTCTGCCTTTGTATGTTTTGAAAGGCCTGACAGCCACCCAGCCACGCTCCAAGAACCCAGGACCATGCAAGGGAACGGATGGTCTAGCACACATTGGCTCAGGAAGAAGAGTACAAGAGCGCTGAATGTGCCCAGAAGCTACCTTTTTTATGGGGCAGTTGCGACAGAATAAAGCCTTTCAAAAACGTGCCTTGCAAACAGGCACTGACAGCTGCTCATTTATTCGTCCTCCTTCCCCTCCTCTCGTTCCGCCTCTTCCCTCTCTCCTAGGGACGTGCCTGCGGCGAAAAGCCATGATCGCATTTTCAAGTTCTGGTCACCTTTTGTCTGTTCTCTTTTACTGTTAATAGCACTTCTCCCTTTCACTCTCTGATAGTCTGGGAGAGGCCACGAGCCTGCTCCGTCCAAACCTGCCTCGCCGGCATTTTCCGCATATCCGCCTCTCTTCTACGCTCGGTGCGCGACTCCGGTCTTTTCAAATTCGACAGGTGCTAGCCCGCAACATTTTCATGGCTGTTACTTGCCCCTTGCCTCGTCACTCTAGGTTGCAAAAGCGGGATACAGGCGGGACACAAGGGACAATCGACCGCCCGCGCGCGGCAACAAGATTTGCCGGCATCCTGTAATCAGAAAAGCGCAAGCAGAGCCAGTGATAGCCTTTGGTATAGGCATCAATGTCGTCTGCAGTCCAGCAGGGATCGGGAGATGGACCAGGACCCACCTTAGAACACGTTATAAAGGAGAAGATTCGCCAAAATCAATCTTCGCGTCTGGACCATCTAGCATACTGCAAAGCACGGAGCGCCAGCTCCAAGTCTCAAGCTATCTTTTTCCACAGCGACGGTGCACACCATGACTCAAACAGCGGGGATCAGGAAGCGTAACAAGCTGGGGTACCACAGAACATCAATTGCATGCAGTAAGGTTGACCTTTTTCTCATGGACGCTGCTCATGGTTTGTTGGGTGGCCGCATAGTGTTTCAGGTCCGCTGGAACATTGCTCGAGTCACAACTAACCAGAGTGTGCCCACAACAGGCCATTGCCGGCACCGGAAAATTCGATGTATCGTATCTCCGGAGCTACCGAATCGATGCATAAGCTGTATACGACTCAAGAAGGACTGCAGCTTTTGCCCTGTCGACCAACAACCGCCGGCGGANTCGTCACTCTACGTTGCAAAAGCGGGATACAGGCGGGACACAAGGGACAATCGACCGCCCGCGCGCGGCAACAAGATTTGCCGGCATCCTGTAATCAGAAAAGCGCAAGCAGAGCCAGTGATAGCCTTTGGTATAGGCATCAATGTCGTCTGCAGTCCAGCAGGGATCGTGAGATGGACCAGGACCCGCCTTAGAACACGTTATAAAGGAGAAGATTCGCCAAAATCAATCTTCGGGTCTGGACCATCTAGCATACTGCAAAGCACGGAGCGCCAGCTCCAAGTCTCAAGCTATCTTTTTCCACAGCGACGGTGCACACCATGACTCAAACAGCGGGGATCAGGAAGCGTAACAAGCTGGGGTACCACAGAACATCAATTGCATGCAGTAAGGTTGACCTTTTTCTCATGGACGCTGCTCATGGTTTGTTGGGTGGCCGCATAGTGTTTCAGGTCCGCTGGAACATTGCTCGAGTCACAACTAACCAGAGTGTGCCCACAACAGGCCATTGCCGGCACCGGAAAATTCGATGTATCGTATCTCCGGAGCTACCGAATCGATGCATAAGCTGTATACGACTCAAGAAGGACTGCAGCTTTTGCCCTGTCGACCAACAACCGCCGGCGGACTCGCAAGGCAATACTACTGGCCAAGGAAGTGGCAGCTCAACAGCGCATTCGCAGTCCTCCTCACCAGCCCTTGCGCCTGGGAACCCCACTGGCATGGCGGCAAGATCTGTTCACGGGACGGGGCCGGTACAAGACTCCGTTGCGCTTGCTCCCCCCGTTGTTATGCCATCTAACATTGGCTACGCTAGCATTGCAGGTGAAGATTTGTTGGACGCGAGGGTTCTTGAAACATATACTGACCACATCCTCTAAAAACAGGGACGAACATGCCAACCATGACCGAACAGAACTTTAATGCCTCTCCTGGATCGAGTCTCGCCTGGGGCTTTGCTGAGCCAAGCGCAGTAACTCTGCCTGGATCCGTGGATATAGCCTATGGCTGGCACCCATATGACAGCATGTCCGGCTCTACCGGGCAAAATTCGCCCTTCTCACCTGAGCTGGCTACTCAGTTGGCTTGCATGGCAACAACGTCCGAAACGGCGCACTTGAACAACTGGAATTGTAACGGCGGAATACCTCGAACAACACGAGCGAGGTCTGTGTCCACGGGCAAAATGACCTTCCCCAAAAACTCCACACACTTGTTGCTAATCTGAGCCTCTACACACTAACCAGCAGCCCTGATTCAGCCCTGCGACCGCAAAAAAAGGGTGCTAATGCTTAAAAGCGCTTAAAGCGGGTTTACCTTCAGTTTGAAGTCGTTTAGAAAAAAAATTCGGCAATTTTCTACTGCTTCAAAGTTGGCTGGAAAATTGAATGCATTACTAAAACTGGAAACCCGTTTTACCCATGGGTGTACAGTCGAAAAGTCAGTGGAAGTTGGGCTTGGTGCTGGAAGAGTACTGCTGGGCAGTTGGCTCAAAAACCTTCTGCGAGGCCACGGTGCTTACCGCCGGCTGACTGCTTAGGCCCCCCTAAAACAAACCCCCAAATTATGTGCACTTTTGGCGTGCTCACGCTCCGGCCTTCGTGCTCTGGTATAAATCTGACCGATATGCCTAGGCCCGACGTCGGCATGATGCCGGGTAAGGATGCGCCCGATGCACGGCTGCAGGGACTAGTGGATAGAGCTACTGGTTCCATCAGAAGTCGGCTTATGCAAGGACAGGGTTCACGAAGTTAATCGATGGACATGATGATGCGTTGTTTTAGGAAGAAGTGCGGGGTTGCGCCTTGCGGCTTCAGTCGCCGCACAAGCAGCAGGATCCATTGCATTTATGTATACTCTGCTTGCCATGTACAGACCAGGGAGCGTAAGCCCGAGCCATCAAAAGCGATAGTTAACACCAAGTTTACCGTAATGTATTTATGTGCCAGAAGCTGTGTAAATGCCGGTATGAGTGTGGCTAGTACATTTGATCATTCAAGTAGCCAAGGCGCCTCATGGTACAATTAGCCGATTGGATGGAGGCGGGTCAATTCCCACCGCTGCTAATAGTACAGGTTATGCAGGCTGATCCTGCAGAGTGCCATTTATTCGTCCACGTAATATCTGAAGCGAAACAGAGCACTCAGCCACAGGGAAGAGAATTTATTGCTCACTAGTTCGGCAGGACCCCGCTCACCTCTCCTATTTTCTCACCTTCACCCTTCACCTCTTAATGCTCCACCCTTTTTACGTCGAGCATTAGGATCAGCTCTTCAAGAATACATCCACGCGTGGGAGCACAATACATAAATTGCACGATGTCCTGGCTAATCTGGTTTTATCCGGCATCAAGCCACAGATCATTTCGGCTGTGATCTCGATTGTCGATGCACGATCAAAGTGCACAGTGACGAGGCGGGGCTACCCTAACTTTAAGACAGTTCTGCAAATGCCGGGGCAGTTTCGAGGAGACGCACGTACCTCAGCCGGGATGAGCGATTGTTTCTCACAGGGACAAGCAAGGGCATGCAGGCGGAAAATCGTGGTCTACTCCACCACCCAATAGGGCGCTGGAAGCAGCAGGTACACTTTGTCGCGGTCTATCTATTTTCTAGGGTAAGACATAGTCCAAATTGTGTCTCAGTAAAAAAAATCAAATCATCCAAGAACACATTTATATCACTTTCCTGGGAGGAAGAATTTAGAGCTAAAAAGGTTCAGTTTCTAGTGAACAGATGCTCATTGCAATTTGCTCATGCATTTGGTTTGCGAGGTGAGGGGTATGGTTCTAAGCAGGAGGTGGTCGGAATAGAGTAACCAAAACCGCGGGTTGAGGGGTCTAGCCGAGCGCGATTGCCGCAAATACATATAATGTACAAAATATAAAAAGAAAACAATAAGCTCGACTCAGTCAATCCGACTGTTGTGTCTGACTGTCTTAGACCGCCGGTCTGTGAGGACTGGTATTCTCCTGGGGACACGTTCAACGTGCCCCCACTCCTCAAAACGGTGGGATGCAACGGCTATAGGGGCAAAGGAAAGGGACGGGGCGGCCCGCCTTCTAGCCTGCGCTATGAGTTCAGCCGTTACAAAAAGCCTCTTACATCTCGCTCACATACTACTCAGCTCTAGGATGTATTCCATACGCCGTAGTAGACCTCTGTTAAGAATTTGGCGCTCTGGCCATGTCTGCATCATCAGAGGCCCGATAGTGACTCACGGTGGCTCTAGAATACGTGCTCCAGAAACAACGGTGCGTGAGCTTNGCAGGCGGAAAATCGTGGTCTACTCCACCACCCAATAGGGCGCTGGAAGCAGCAGGTACACTTTGTCGCGGTCTATCTATTTTCTAGGGTAAGACATAGTCCAAATTGTGTCTCAGTAAAAAAAATCAAATCATCCAAGAACACATTTATATCACTTTCCTGGGAGGAAGAATTTAGAGCTAAAAAGGTTCAGTTTCTAGTGAACAGATGCTCATTGCAATTTGCTCATGCATTTGGTTTGCGAGGTGAGGGGTATGGTTCTAAGCAGGAGGTGGTCGGAATAGAGTAACCAAAACCGCGGGTTGAGGGGTCTAGCCGAGCGCGATTGCCGCAAATACATATAATGTACAAAATATAAAAAGAAAACAATAAGCCTCGACTCAGTCAATCCGACTGTTGTGTCTGACTGTCTTAGACCGCCGGTCTGTGAGGACTGGTATTCTCCTGGGGACACGTTCAACGTGCCCCCACTCCTCAAAACGGTGGGATGCAACGGCTATAGAGGGGCAAAGGAAAGGGACGGGGCGGCCCGCCTTCTAGCCTGCGCTATGAGTTCAGCCGTTACAAAAAGCCTCTTACATCTCGCTCACATACTACTCAGCTCTAGGATGTATTCCATACGCCGTAGTAGACCTCTGTTAAGAATTTGGCGCTCTGGCCATGTCTGCATCATCAGAGGCCCGATAGTGACTCACGGTGGCTCTAGAATACGTGCTCCAGAAACAACGGTGCGTGAGCTTTGTGGAGTAACGCACCTGCAGGATCTTGCAAAACCGACTGGGAAACTCGTCGCTGAAGAGCTAACGAATAGTTGCCCTCAAAAGCTCCCCCCGCAGCTTCCTCAGTTTAACAAGGAATGCATCCTCTTTGGGGTGGGAATCCGTGCGCCATGATTTAGATGCCTGGTCTCAGAGTTGTGGTGGCAGCCGCTCTTTTCCTCGCAATGAATTTTCCGAGATATGACACTCCCTGCCTGCACGTAGATCACTACCCCATCGGAATGGTTCAGCTCTGTACAGCGACGCCACCGCTGGGTCGATAGATTTTAATGAGCCGCGAAGCGTGCAGCCAGCTGTCTGCATCCATCTATTTCACTTCTCTGCAGTTCATCCTACCCATTGATGCACTAGATAGAGTTGACTGCGCTCCCGAGGTTACACCACAGGACGGTCTGGACTGTGTAGACCGCTCTCGTGTCTCACAATCTTGCAAGTGTATGTAACTTGCAGCTGAGTTGAGACCATTGAATAAATCTGGCTCCATAATGCCCAGCATCCCAGTATATGGAGGGTAGGCTACGACAACAACCTAACGCAGTCAAGCCAACCCTGCAAGGGTGCCGATTTTGCCTAGAGAATGAGATTCTCTAGCTATGTAGTACCATAAATCAGTCTTCTGTAGGGTCTCCTTTCTCTCTTACCCTACGGTATCTTTACTATCCGCTGAAATTTTCTGAGGTAGGTTAGTGCGGAAAAGACCATACAAACACCCGTCCCCCTTGCTCCAGCTTAGCCAGGACTACATCATGTATATAAGGCGTCCATACAACCCAGACTCTTCGACAGAATATCTAGTTCTACTTTCCCTTTACTTGATCTACGGTCTTGTCTCTCCTACCTACGTCATAAGGCTGCAGTAAAGATTGGCCATTTCACTTCATCAACCTCAAAGTAACGACAATCTCTTCTCAATGTTCAAAACTCTGGTAGTCGCCGGCTTGGCTACATTGGTACATTCCACATGCACACAGCCAGATGCAGACAAATGTTTCGCTGCAGTCGAGGCACGATTCGATCCTCTTTGGGCCCCAGCAGCTAAGGACCGCACACAATTAGCGAACATTGCATGGCAACGGAGTGTGGAACATGGAAACTGTATCGACCATCACTGTGCCTCTGCTCGTACATCATGCCGCAAGGAAATCGAGGAGTACGGCCGAGACCACGCAGCACCGTACCAGAGTGCGCTGCAGGGCTGTAACGCTCAACCCATTAGTGATGGATACTGCTACCGGGCTGCATCCAATGCGGAAGTTCGGGAATTCAATGCCTTTGCCCAGGCGAACTGTGAGTGCTCGCAATGTGCCGTGGCATCGAGCCAAGCACTTGATGATACGACTAGCGGGCATGAGTACGCGCTGGCCAACTCTGCGCTCGCTAGAACCAACCCAGCATGGCTCGTTGTGTGGGATCAGTTCGAACAGCAAAGTCGAAAAGAGCTACTAGCATGCAAGAGCACATGCAATACAGACGGCGGTAGCACGTGGCCTGCGTTCTGTGGATGCGCAACAAGTTATGATGCACAACTCAAGAAGTGCAGGAGTTCAGGTGTATGGAGCACGGTTCCGGCAGTGGACACCGGCTTGTTGCGAGCGGTGAATGGCAAAGCCGCTTGTGAAGCTGCGACTCCGAACGCATGGCCAGCTACGTCTTGCTAAAGCCCATGGCCATGCTGTGATACTCCGCAGCATGAAGAGCCACATTGTGTGGGGTCTTGGCAATGTCGATTCCTTAACTGACGAGGGCTCGATTGGCACTGGTATGGATATGACTGGAAAGCTTAGGGTTATGTAAGCATTCACCCTTGGTGTACAAGCAACTGCACGGGCACTGGCATGCTAATATGGATGGTAAACTCTAGCGTTGATGACTCACTTTCCGAGGGCACATTGTTGGAGACGTATGGCTGCTAGGGAAGCTTCGACCGTTGTATGGAGTTCTCCACCGGAGTTTAAGCTCGGCCGATCGTAAGCAGATGTTTTTTGTTACCGACTTTATCCTTGATTATGATGTTTTGATCAGTGGGAAGTTTGCTTCTTGCAAGAGCAACAGAGCAGAATCTAACTGTAATTGCCTGGTGGTGCAGCGTTATGCGGCATTGATTAGCCGTATACTGTCTCTCTCTTTATTGATTTGTTTGACAAGCTAGATGTGCAGTAGTACTTCATGACCCAGCGTAATGTTTGAGCATGGAGTCGGAGAGGCATAAAGTACAGTCCAGAGAGCGCCAACTCGAATGCTGATCAGGTATAAAACGGGCTTCTTTTCCTTCCCTTTTCGGTCGCATTTGGTAAATGAGCTATTAGAAAAATACACATCAAAATAACAGCTATAACCACACCGCAAAACTGCCTTCCCCAGTTTCCTTTCCAAGATAGGAACCTGAGCGGCGCTGCTGTAAGGTGGCCTCGGTGACGCCCCGCCAAACTACATCCTGAGCCAGCACCCGAGCTCCCTATCAAAACTGTTGCTCTGATTTTTCCTGCGTCAGGCTGAAACTAGATATAAACACGCCTCTGCTCACTCAAGTGGCAGAGCAGTTAAGGCTAGAACGGCAACTCGTGAGCAGTACTAACAAGCACATGCCATGTAAGTGCGTATGCACACACCATTGCCGCTTTCCACTCTGCTGAAACCAAGGATGCCTAATTTCGTTTATCGTCCAATCAAATCTTTTACTGGGCAAGGTTTTACGTACGAGGCAAATTAGATTACGCGTCTTTCCTTTCCTTCCTGTGTCACTCGTTGTTGTTGCTACGTTGGGCAAGAAGGAAAGCATCCTCCCTAGCTATTTCTACGTAAAACTTGACTGCCTTAATTCCCCGTACAAAACATTCGTAGCTGTTCGCATTCTAACGTCTGGTTGACAATCGTACAGATGACCTCTGCTCACGAACTGTGGCATAGGTGGAAGGTATGGGAACAATCCCCCAGATGCCCGGTTGCCATCTCCTCAAGGATTAGCACGCCAACAAGGCAGCCTGTCGTTCTGCCTTGGCACTGGATATCATCTAACCCTCTCAAAATGTAACGTTTCTTTCCAGTAGTCAGATTCTGCTGTCCGTGCCGTCATCATTTATTGGCTCTCAGACATAACAAGACCAGGATCTCCACATCCATTTCCGGAACCAACCTTGCTTGAGAGAATCAGCAAAAAGCCTCATCAGAATAATGCTTGACATCGTTTGGACGCCAGTTTCTACGCCAGTATACTCATACTCAATGCTCGGAGCTTACAATTATGTGCCTGGTAGCAGTTTTGTGCTGTTTGTACGCGGGTATAAAAAGTCATCCGTGCCAGTGTTTCTCATGAGGACTTCCATCCTGCGTCCACAGCTCGACATGATTCGGACAAAGACCGTGGATCAGAGACGGGTTTTGAGCGCAGCCGTCGCTTAACAGGTGAGCTACATGGGTAAACCATGCAATGACTGTCTCACAGCCACGAAATCCTCCGCGGTTGGGGCAAACTGAGCTGCTGCCGTCGGAAAGGTCCTCGAGGAGAGAATATTGCCGCCAATAAGAAGAGAATAGACACGAATCAAGGCAGGCATAGTGATGTGGATTCCTTATCCACTGGAAAATCGAGACCTCGGAGCCGACACAGCCTCGTTGATCAAATACCTCAGATGCCAGGTGAAGATGCACCCTCAGCCTTCCTGGCTTCATCTCAAGCGCCCACGAACGTTCTCGTTCATCACCAGGAACCTAGGTTTTGAGATTACTCTTATGGGGGAACTTACAAGAGGACAACTTCGCGAATGTTACCAATTGGACCCGGTTCCAAACCACGAAGCAAACATCCAACTTCGACGCTTCGAGGCATTGCTCCACCGCGCCCTTGTCTGGTGAAGTGAAATGATGTCTTCCGGCAGCCACGCCTCGAGCCGTCTTCGAATTGTTTCCAGCGCAACAGCCGGAAAGGAGGCGACAAGGCAGACTTTGGTCTTCAGTTGTGGTCCCATGAGGTCACACGGAGTGCTCTCGCGGCTTCATGCCAGGGCACTTAGCCATCAAGACCAGAAAGACAGTGAGGTTACCCGGCCTACACCTGCCCCGGAACAGCCAGATGTTCTTGCTCGGGAGCACCGGCGCTACCACCGTCGGATCAGTCCCGTATTTTCGTTCCAGGGAGTACTGCAGAACGGCTGTGATTCAAGAGGATGGCGTCGTGGATACGATCCCACAGGCATGAAAGGGCCGAGGCAACAGGGTTATACATTCGCGCATCATGATGTAGTGCACTGATACATCACGAATCTCGTGATATTGCACGCCGTAGCTCAAATTTCTGGCCGACGCACACTTCGGACACCCAGGAAACAATGTGCTCCCACTGCTGGCAAGGTTGATAGGGTCAGAGACAAAGTTTGAGCGTGGAATACATCACATCTCGGCTTCATACGCACCGTCTGCCGGATTTCTCCTGCAAACAAATTCAACTTTGCCTTCAGCCACGAAACGTCATTCGCCAGGCTAGATGCGTTCCATACGGTTTCTCCCGCCTCCCTGTCACCTATGCATCGACCAGCGCCATCTCATTTCGTCTGCAGGCAGCAAGGCGTTTTTCTTTGAGCTGGTTGCGACGGCTGCAGTCGAATATTGAGTGGAAGGCCCTCAAGTGCCTGGCTCCCACGTGCTCCTCAACGATGCGTCATGAGTGAGCGCGACGAAACTACAAAAGGGCGGCGGCTGCCACTTCCTGCCTCTTCACAATTTCACAATTTATCTGGATTTGTACCTCCTTCTTTCTGAGCACACCTGATTACCATGGCACAAGTCGAAACCACCATTGGAGCAGATAGCGCGGCTGTCGAAAACCCGGACCACGCCACCTCTGGCCGTGGTCTCTCGGTTCATGATCCCGCAGCAACGCCCAAGTCGTCATTTGCCCCCTCGGACAACACTAAAGACGAAATCGGCACTCGTAGGTCAATGGTAGCAACACATACCAAGACATAGCTAATCAAAGTGTGCAGAAAATCTGCAAACTACTACTGGCTGCATCGAGACCAGTGATTGCNACATGGATAAACCACGCAATGACTGTCTCACAGCCACGAAATCCTCCGTGGTTGGGCAAACTGAGCTGCTGCCGTCGGAAAGGTCCTCGAGGAGAGAATATTGCCGCCAATAAGAAGAGAATAGACACGAATCAAGGCAGGCATAGTGATGTGGATTCCTTATCCACTGGAAAATCGAGACCTCGGAGCCGACACAGCCTCGTTGATCAAATACCTCAGATGCCAGGTGAAGATGCACCCTCAGCCTTCCTGGCTTCATCTCAAGCGCCCACGAACGTTCTCGTTCATCACCAGGAACCTAGGTTTTGAGATTACTCTTATGGGGGAACTTACAAGAGGACAACTTCGCGAATGTTACCAATTGGACCCGGTTCCAAACCACGAAGCAAACATCCAACTTCGACGCTTCGAGGCATTGCTCCACCGCGCCCTTGTCTGGTGAAGTGAAATGATGTCTTCCGGCAGCCACGCCTCGAGCCGTCTTCGAATTGTTTCCAGCGCAACAGCCGGAAAGGAGGCGACAAGGCAGACTTTGGTCTTCAGTTGTGGTCCCATGAGGTCACACGGAGTGCTCTCGCGGCTTCATGCCAGGGCACTTAGCCATCAAGACCAGAAAGACAGTGAGGTTACCCGGCCTACACCTGCCCCGGAACAGCCAGATGTTCTTGCTCGGGAGCACCGGCGCTACCACCGTCGGATCAGTCCCGTATTTTCGTTCCAGGGAGTACTGCAGAACGGCTGTGATTCAAGAGGATGGCGTCGTGGATACGATCCCACAGGCATGAAAGGGCCGAGGCAACAGGGTTATACATTCGCGCATCATGATGTAGTGCACTGATACATCACGAATCTCGTGATATTGCACGCCGTAGCTCAAATTTCTGGCCGACGCACACTTCGGACACCCAGGAAACAATGTGCTCCCACTGCTGGCAAGGTTGATAGGGTCAGAGACAAAGTTTGAGCGTGGAATACATCACATCTCGGCTTCATACGCACCGTCTGCCGGATTTCTCCTGCAAACAAATTCAACTTTGCCTTCAGCCACGAAACGTCATTCGCCAGGCTAGATGCGTTCCATACGGTTTCTCCCGCCTCCCTGTCACCTATGCATCGACCAGCGCCATCTCATTTCGTCTGCAGGCAGCAAGGCGTTTTTCTTTGAGCTGGTTGCGACGGCTGCAGTCGAATATTGAGTGGAAGGCCCTCAAGTGCCTGGCTCCCACGTGCTCCTCAACGATGCGTCATGAGTGAGCGCGACGAAACTACAAAAGGGCGGCGGCTGCCACTTCCTGCCTCTTCACAATTTCACAATTTATCTGGATTTGTACCTCCTTCTTTCTGAGCACACCTGATTACCATGGCACAAGTCGAAACCACCATTGGAGCAGATAGCGCGGCTGTCGAAAACCCGGACCACGCCACCTCTGGCCGTGGTCTCTCGGTTCATGATCCCGCAGCAACGCCCAAGTCGTCATTTGCCCCCTCGGACAACACTAAAGACGAAATTGGCACTCGTAGGTCAATGCTAGCAGCACATACCAATACATAGCTAATCAAAGTGTGCAGAAAATCTGCAAACTACTGCTGGCTGCACCGAGACTAGTGATTGCAGCAACGCCGACCGGTGCAGCTGCGCTGCGAGTCACGGCGAAGAGCACGCTGAAAGTTGTCGCGGTTTGCTTCCTCCACAGCAGACAAAGCCTCTGACCAACCATGGCGCCGAAGCAACTGTCGCCGAGCCGCCAGTGAAAACGGACGTCACCAATGGGCAACGTCTACCGCAACCTCAAGCAGCGAGCCAAACTGATTCAGAAAACGCAATTATTATAGACGACTCAGACGACGAAAACTCTCGAAGACAAAACGATAAGGGTGGCAGAGTTACGAAGCTTGCTAAGAAGACAAGGAAAAAAACAACCGCCAACAACGGAAGCGCAATTAGCGGAGACTTTGCGGCAATGAAAGTCGACTCAACACGAAGCCCGTCACGGTCATTACGAAGAACAAGACGCGCGCCGAATAAAACGTCGAAATCCAGGGCTTTCAAAGGAACCAACCAACGGAGATCGAGCGTCACATCAAAAACCGTACCACCGCCCACGGAGGACATTGTCGACGAGGGATCTAGCACTGGCAGGCCAGCAGAAACGGCAGCTTCTGCCCCACCCGCGGAGCGCGATGAACTGCAGAGCGGCCTCCCGAGTTCGACATCAAAACCTGTGACCCCCCAGTTCGACAAAACTAGAGAGGCAACTGAGACTGGTAAGTCCAGCACCAACAGTGAATTCTTGAGAGGCTTGCTAACCAAGACTTCTGGAAGATTTGAGACTGGCTGACGATGCTAATGACCGGCTAGAAATTTCCCAGCCCGAAGTTGATGGCGATGGCGCCCGCGGCGATGTAGGCGATACTGAAGCCCTTGGTCACACTGACAGTGATCGGGAAGCTGAAGTTGGCGAGCTCGACCATGTCGGTGGCGTAAATCATCTGCAAACGCAAAATGGTAGTCGTTCTGCTTACGCACGGCTTAGAGCAAAGCATCAGAACTTGGGGAAGGGCCGGATTGATGAGATACCCAACTCGGACGAAGAGCCCGACAACGAGAGCACCTCGGTAACTGCACAAGAAGCTACTATGGTAGTGCGAGAATCAGCAAAAAAACGAAAAGCGTTTGATGCGTCAACTGAAATGCAAAAACGCAGACGGACACCCGGGTTTTCCGATCAGAAAATTCGCCCTGATGTGGCTTTCCGGGCCAGCTCAGGCGATCGGGCATGCGCTCAAAGTGACGATGTACCAGAAGAGAGTCGTCAGAATCTTCTTGCTCACCGAGATATCGACTTCGGTACAGAGTACGGACGCACCCGGCAGAAGGACATCAGAAGCTCTGCGACCGGCGGAAGTGCGCCTCAAGTTGATTGCCCAGAAGTTGCCGCCGCGCAGTCTGAAACGACTCAGGATATGTGGTGGCCATCGAGGTTTCCTCGACTGTACTTGTCAAACGCGAACTTGCGAGATACAAGCCTAGGCGAGGGTGGCTCCATCAAATATGAGATCTGTGGCCACTGGGAGCTTACAGCTGATGGCAAAACAGCATTGTTGGGCACAACAGCCATGGTCTGGGAATTATCAATTTTCGGATCTTTTGAGCTTCTAAGAAACGACGGTTCCATTGATATCGGCTTCGGAATGCCTTTGAATATACAACCTGTACTTCGACCAACGGTCAGCGAGATACAATGAGGATTTTGTCATGTCATGGCGAGGCCTCCTCCTGATCACCGACAATATATTGTATTTACTTGCAGAATATTAATATTGTTTCTTTCAACCGCCTTCATTCATTTCGTAGTTTCCATAAGTCCAATGCAACTGTTCAAAGCCGAATTGCAAGCGGATCAAAAGTCTTTTAGCCCCAGCCGTTGGGCCTCGATCAATCAGTGCGGCTGAACGGACACAGAGAAGCAGTTGTAACACCTGGCAATTGACGGAAAAATATTTTCGGCAGCGTGTTGCTCTGCATATTCTCACTTCACTTTGGCCCCCGAGCCCCATACCAGAACCTTTTCATGGGCAGCCTGTATGTATGCTTGCATTCGCGGTTCTGTAGCTAGTGGTTTTCCTTTTCAAACTACCGAGCCTGGAGTCCGAGACTGGCTTCGTGATAGGGGACGGTCCAACGAAATTGGAGCTGCCGAACACTAGCTATAAGCTTGAGTCCTCTCACTAGCGACTGACTGTTGTACGATGAGGGGTTTGGTAGTCCCTGCCGCAATCGAACCAGGCTGCCCCAACCGACAAATCTACATTCCAGGTCAAGTCGGCATGGGTTGTAGCGACCGCAACCCGAATCGCGCAGGGTGCTCTACTGGCCCCTGCTACCAGGCAGGAGTTGCAAGGATGGAGAGTGAAATGAAATCGGATTGTATTTCCCGTCGGATGTTGATTGCACAAGACAAACATCGGGAAAGACAATGGATAAAGGCCGTTGGCAAGTATGGAAGCAGCTGGCAGGCCAGCTCAGGCTACTGATCGATGAAATAATTCGTTTCTAGCGGCATGGGCAATGACCGAAATCGCCGGATGCGTCCTCGCTAAACTGGGGGCGGCTGAAAGGAGACCTTGTCATTGTGCAGTGCAACCAGACTTGATGACCTGGAAATTTTAGTTTTGAAGATAACCCTCGTCATATCATCATTGAAATTATAATTACTTGTTTCTCAGTTCCATGTCAGCATCAACATTGGCATCTCATCCAGTATAGGTACCTAATAATTACAGCCCCTAACCCAAACCACTGCTTGTATTCAGGCCTTACGGCAGCTCCACTCGCTATCGCCGCCGGAAACCCCCCCCCCCCCCCCCCCCCCCCAATCGCCGTTAGCGTCGCCACTAGTAATCCTCTGCCGTTCTGAGCCAAGGCCCGACATGTTCAGCTTCAGCCTCGTTCAACACCCTTCAACATTCTCCAGCACCATTTGCGCCCCAATCGCCCCTCTGACAAGGGTTGCGGGGCTGCCCCGCCCACTCAAGCTTCAACAGACCCCGAGCCCGGCCTTCAGTGGGTGATCCGCTACGGGCCTCGGATCTGCGCGCCACGCCGTCCAAGCTACAGCCAAGCTCCATCTTTTGGCTCTTGGTATCTTTACTTGTGCTTGCTGGACTTCCTGCCAGCCTCGCTTGCTTCATCAACTCCCACTCACCCGGCCATTGCCTGCTCTGACTCCCACCAACAGCTTACTTCTACCTCACAGCTTTTGATCCCTCGCTCGGCACGGCCCAACACCCACCGCAGTCCTCACCACATACAGACTACACGCCATGGTCCATACCAAATCGAAAGAACCCGGTCAGATCGTCCTCGAGCAGGGCCCCTCCGGCTCCGTGGGCGACGATGGCCGCTTCAAGATTCGCTTCCATAGCGAGGACCATTCCCTCGCCTCCTGGTATCACGACCTCCAGGTGAAGCACTCCTGCAAGCATCCCGCCAGCCGTCCGACCTCACCCGAGGCCCTCAAGGCGGATACCCCCAGCGTCCCCCGCCTTAACATCGCCATCCACATTGTTGGCTCCCGTGGCGATGTCCAGCCCTTTATTCCCATTGCCCAGAGCCTCTCTAAGGCCCCTTTTAACCACAGGGTGCGCATCTGCACCCATCCCGTTTTCAAGGACTTCGTTGAAGACCAGGGAGTCGAGTTCTTTAGTATTGGTGGTGACCCAGAAGCTCTCATGTCGTACATGGTCCGAAATCCCGCTCTGCTGCCGAATAGAGCGAGTATCGAGGCCGGTGATATTGGCAAGCGCCGTGATGAGATGGCGGAAATCATCAATGGCTGCTGGCGCAGCTGTATCGAGGCTGGCAACGGTATGGGCGATCCCGTCACGGCCGCCACAGTCAAGGACCCCAATGAGCTCTTCATCGCCGATGTCATCATTGCCAACCCGCCTTCCATGGCCCATCAGAGTCCCTTAATAATAACAACAAAAGATTAATTTAGAGTTAGAGCTAGCGTATTTCTGACAATCTTCCAGTTCATTGAATTGATAGCGAGTACTATGCCTGTGAATGATGGGTTAGGCTTCCCTCCTCTCGCGGTTACTTTACATGATCACACGCTTTGTACGCGGTGCCGGGCATTAAGCACACCGGATTTCGCCTGTTACCGTTCTTATCTGGCCCCCTCTTTGAACACTTTATCTGGTGAGATTCCGGAATAGTAGGGCAATACTTAGACGACCCGAAGCGGCATTCCTGAAATTTCGATACATTTTTAGTAAGACATTCAATGTTCGTGTGAAGTCAGCCCAGTCACTTACTCTATCAACGTTGCACACCTTGCATTTATTCATGCGCTGATATTTTCGGCAGAAAGCCAGTTCTGTCTTGGGACGCGGTTTGGATTTCGGCTCGGCCGGGTCGCTGTCCCCAGGATCACCCTTTCCGGGGGTACAGCAGCTGTCAGCGTCGGTACAGCCGACACGCTCTACGCATACACCCTTGTATTCTTTTGTAGCATATTTCGAGCTCTTGCAGATGAGGGAGTCGTCTGCCCGACATTGTGTACTCCTATCGAAGCTTGCGTATACATGGCAATTCTGTGATTTCCGGAAGTATTAGTATAGTACACCGCTAGAGCAGTAATTTGTAAAGGATAACTTACGTCGTTATCGTTGCAGGACATACAGCGCATATCGCTGGCACCTGGGCATGGTGTATTGGGGCCCCTTCCTCCAAACGATATAGACATAACCGAGCCAAAAAGCTGTGCACCTAGTGCAAAGATAATAAAAGAGGCTTTCATTGCGGGCGAAGAATAATGCAATGGTCTTGAAATTGGTTAAAAACGCAGTGATGCTGATATACCTTCGTGGACTTTCCAGCTGCTTGGGCATGTCTACCGCTTCCTTATTATGTATTAGAGCTAAACATAGCATTGAAGGATCTGCAAGCGAGTTTGCATACCGCAATTCGACGACTGGCATGCCATATTTCAAACAACGCCGTTTTCATGTGAGACGGTGCCATGATGTGGCAAGTTCGTGGGTTGGTAAAAGAAAACGTACTCGTCAGGGCAATTTCTCAGCCACCGACGCTACTATACTCCGGTCGAAACTAGATAAGGAGGGTTCATTGGTGGTTGGCGTTTGGCCACGCTAGCGTCTTCTGCTGTTCCATGGCGATCGCGGCATTTCGGACCGACCCGTTCCCTAGTGCACTGTGATTGCCGTGTCTCAGATATCTTCAGTATGACGATCTTTTGAGCAGTGGCTGGCTAATGTGAGCCCAATATGTGCACAGAGTGTACTCACAGTGACAAAAGTACCAAGCTCCTCATAATCAGTGATCGGAATGGTCTGGTCTGGTCTGTCTTAGCGTTGGCTTGGCCTAGAACGCCAGATCACTGTTCTAATGAGATAGAGCTACTGGCTATGGCTACCGAAAAATAACACTTATCTCTCACATTTGATGTCCTGGTATATGGATGGGCGGCTTCATACTTCAGATATTTTCACCGCTAGCCTGCAATTAGCGGATCTTAATGCACTAATACGTACCTTTTTGTTTTTTCTCCATAATGTACATTAGTGATGTCTTGTACAATCTGCTAGAGTATCGACCAGCTCTCTGACCTACGCCAGGTACTTCGTAGAGAACTGATACGGTATTAGGGGAAAGCTCTAAAGTATCTCCTGTACGCTTCCAAGCCGCGTGCACGGTGCTTAACCACGAGAATGTGGAACAGACAGGAGAAAACTGGGTAGGCATATACATCCGTCTATCACCCAGTTAAGTTGAGCGTGCGTAGACAGCTCCTTATCGCACCCAATTCGAAATCCGCGCGCTGTATACTTCATATACCACTGTAATTTCGGCAGTGACTTCCGCATACCAGCCGCAAGCCCAGCCGCAGCGACACATAGGTCTAGCCCAATACAATTTATTTTGTATACAGTGAGACGCTGTTTTGATCGGCTTATGCCGGCAGTGTTCCTTCAGGATCGCCCATTAATGGCGCTGTTTCATTCCAGGTCTCATGCGGCATGAAAGTACAGTGTTGCTTGTCCTATATGATTGTCACCCCCCCACCCCCTGAACTATGCTAAGCAGCAATTCTACGACGAAAGGTTTGCCACCTAGTCACAACGCTTGCGTATTGAACCAACCGAGCCGATTGGAAGCCCCAAGTCTTCTCACACCAATCGCTAAACGGTGTAGGTAAAAGTGGACACCAGATTGCATCCGTTCACACATTTCGGAAGATGGTGTGACGTAGCACGGGGGGAACCTAGTCTGCTCATAGTGACGTACTATAGTTAGGCCTCGAGAGTTGGGTCGCGAGGGGAAGAGAAAGCAGGCTATGTAAGATACAGCTATGCGGTGTGCTAACGGTCTCAGGGCCTGTGAGAGTCTCAATTAACGCTGCGTTTCTACGGATACAGCTGAACTTCGGTTAAACCGTGTGTTTTAGACCGACCATTAGCGTATCGCGGGCCCGGAGTGTTTCGAATTCTTCCTTCTCTCGAATATTTAAGCCAAGAAACGAGCCACACAACGATATGTTACGCTTAGGCAATTGTTAAATTCCAGGGTTGCGCATTTAGCTGGTGGTTTCATACTTCAGACATATAGCTAGCCGTACTCATTAATGGCACTTATATATACTTTTTGTTCAAAAACTAATATACAAGTGATGTCTTATGCGACCTACTCGAGTATCACTACTCTCCGGCTTAAAGCAGGCATATCATAGCAATTGATCTGCATTATAGGAAAGCTCTGTACTATCTTATCTAATACTACTAAGTGCTTAATATACGGATGTGATACAGACGAGGGAAAATTAGGTAGACTTGTATATTCTTCAACTAGTTGGTCTAATACTTCGTTTAGTAAAGTTTGGAAGTGCACATACCCTCCTTTCAGCGTCAAATGCAACCAAGCTAACAACAGTAAGCGCCCCGTATAGCGAGGTCGAAGACTTGAAGGTAATGCATTTTGATCCCACGAGCTACCCACGTATCGTTTGCTACCGTGGTCGTGACGGCAGTCACTTTCGCAGCATTAAATGTGATAGCTGACGTATATCGCTTCCCTCCCTGTTGTGTTGACTTAGTTGCTATGCCTAATTTGCCATAAACCTTGTCCTCTTGCAAATGCTGTCTCCGATAGCTGTAGTGGGGCGAAGTCGTATTGAGAGTAGCGATCGGAATGGTCTGATGTAGTCCAGATCTGATGTGGGGGGTTTCAGATACCAAAATCTGCGAACTCGGCCAGATCTGCACCATTCCGATCACTGATTATGAGTAGCCCCTTGCTCGCCACTCTTGTCAAGCAACTGTGAGTACCCCAGTCAGTGTCTTTACGCCAAGGCATGCATCCACACACTACGAGTCCGAAATTACCTAGACTGATCATATAGTTTTAAGACATCTGCGCTGCAATTTAGCAACCACACCACTCACCCATGGTATGAGAAGGTTTCTCTATAAAGTCTTCCCTCCCAGCAACTTCTAATAAGGCTTGATGTAATAAACCAAGTTTACTACCGTTTTCCATATTGCAACATCGCAGAGTTCTTATACAATGATGACTTCTTCGCGTGCGCTTATCGCGTCCGCCCTTCTGCTTGCAAGCATATGCCCAGTGCAGGCTGGGGACTGTAGCCCTACAGGGCGCCTTTACTGCGGATCTACTTTGACGAAAACCATGGGTATATACCTTCTCTCTCCCGTTTCTGCTATATACTTACATCCGTCATCCAATAGAATATAGTGATGAATATCTTTTTGAAGTGGCACAAGATAGTGCTGGCGTTCCGGTTAAGGATATAAGCAACACTCTATTTGAGTGTGGAGATAAGGGAAAACTTACCCGAGTAGACGCCTGCCACCATGCCTGCAAGGATAACGGCCCTAGAAATGATGATTCTTGCACTTAGATAAGCTAAAGTCAACGATAGGCTCGGCCATTAGAGGGTGGATTGGGCTCGGGTTAGACTGGCAGACAGGAAAAAGAGAAAACCTTAGCAGAAAAAAAGTGAACTGGCTAACAAGAGTGAATATGAAACGTTCCTAGCAGCCCTATATAGGCGATACACAGAATGAAAAGCGGATAAACGAATACAGCGGGACGTTATACAGCTTTTTCATAGAAGACGAAAATTTTAGTCTATACGGATGTGATACAGACGAGGGAAAACTAGGTAGACTTGTATATTCTTCAAGTAGTTAGTTTAATACTTCGTTTAGTAAAGTTTGGAAGTGCACATACCCTCCTTTCAGCGTCAAATGCAACCAATCTAGCAACATCAAGCGCCCCGCATAGCGCAGGTCGAAGACTCAAAGGCCATGCGTTTTAATCCCGCGAGCTAACCACGTATCGTTTGCCACAGCGGTCGTGACGGCAGTCACTTTCGCAGTATCAAATGTGATAGCTGACTATATCGCTTCCCTCCCTGTTGTGTTGACTTGCTGTGCGTAATTCGCGATAATCCTTGTCCTCTTACAAATGCTGTCCTCGATAGCCGTAGTGGGGCGAAGTCGTATTGAGAGCAGCGATCGGAATGGTCTGATGCAGTCCAGATCTGATGCGGGGGGGTTTCAGACCAGACAGATACCAAAATCAGCGAACTCGGCCAGATCTTCACCATTCCGATCACTGATTATGAGTAGCCCCTTGCTCGCCACTCTTGTCAAGCAACTGTGAGTACCCCAGTCAGTGTCTTTACGCCAAGGCATGCATCCACACACTACGAGTCCGAAATTACCTAGACTGATCATATAGTTTTAAGACATCTGCGCTGCAATTTAGCAACCACACCACTCACCCATGGTATGAGAAGGTTTCTCTATAAAGTCTTCCCTCCCAGCAACTTCTAATAAGGCTTGATGTAATAAACCAAGTTTACTACCGTTTTCCATATTGCAACATCGCAGAGTTCTTATACAATGATGACTTCTTCGCGTGCGCTTATCGCGTCCGCCCTTCTGCTTGCAAGCATATGCCCAGTGCAGGCTGGGGACTGTGCTACAGGGCTCCAGTACTGCGGATATAGTTTGAAAAATATCGGTATGTACCTTCTCTCTCCCGTTTCTACTGCATACTTATATCCGTCATCCAATAGAATATAATGATGAATATCTTAAGGAAGTGGCAGAAGCTGGTGCTGGCGTTCTGGTTACCGACATAAAAACCGTTCTATTTCTGTGTGGAGATAAGGGAAATGTTACCCGAGTAGACACCTGCCACCATTACTGCAAGGATAACGGCACAGGAAACAGTGATACTTGCGCTTAGATAAGCTAAAGTCAACGATAGGGTCGGCCATTAGAGGGCGGATTGGGCTCGGGTTAGATAGGCAGACAGGAAAAAAAGAAAAGCTTAGCAGAAAAAAGTGAACTGGCTAACAAGAGTGAATATGGGAACGGTCCTAGCAAACTTACATAGACAATATACAGAATGAAAAGCGGATAAACGAATATAGTAGGACGTTATATAGCTTTGTCATAGACGACGAAGATTTTATCTATATACAAGCTATCTATCAACCTGCGAACGTCATGTCGATGTTATTATGCTTGAGCGGGAGCTAAAGCAGTCCTGTAGACGGATGAGGAGGACAACTGACCTGAGTCGTAGTACCGGCCGCAGCGTTACAAGGCAAACAACAGGTCTTCACTTGGCAGCATACTTTGGGGTTGAGGAAGCATTTAAAGCTCTGCTTCAGAAATGCTCCGAAGCCGACGCGAAGGACAGTCACAGTCGGACGCCGTTATCATGGGCCGCCGCGAACGGGCACGGCGCGGTGGTCCAGCTGCTGCTTGATCCAGGCAAGGCCGATGTCGAGTCTAAGGATAAGCATGGTCGGACGCCGCTATCATGGGCCGCCGCGAACGGGCACGGCGCGGTGGTCCAGCTGCTATGCCGTCGTCAAGCTGCTGATTAATACAGAGCGTTTAAGTTAAGGGTAATAGTTCTCCAATTTCATTCTCTGTCTCTGATATCTTTGTAAAGGTTAAGGCCCGGGAGAACCCTTTCTTTCGCTAGACCAGATCTGTTCCCACCCAAGCTCAATTTCACGCTGAAGCACAAAACCCTGGACTGCGCTCTCTGCTAAACCTGGCTGATGGTCTGAACAGTATACACTGTCTATGCAGTGTTTGAACGTAGGAGCATGTGCACACAGGCAGCTCAAGTTTGGTTCCAAGTGCACCGTGGAAGGTATGGACCAGGGCGAAGATGTGAACGGCATACGATTAAGATGGCAGAAATAACCGGCTACTTTATGATGAAACAATGAAACAATCAATCCCAAGTATCGGGATCAGACAGATTTTGCAGGTAATTCCTGTACTGCGACATAATGTGGTTGCGATGAGATCTAACGGCGAGCTCATAGTCTTGCTCGTCTTCCTCACACACACTCTCCAGATCCACCACTATTACCTTTCTGTTGACCACCAGAAAATTATCCAACTTTGGATCGTCATAAATCACCCCAAACCTGGTAAACCTCCAGAGAATTGCCTCGATCTGCCGCTCAAATTCCTCCGCAGGCAGTGGCGTAGGACACTGCTTATATGAGGGCATACCATCAATGTACGATAATATAATGGAGGGAGAGTTATTGAATTCCGCATCACCTAAGAACCGAGGTATGATGTGGCCTTGTAAAGATTTCAGCCTCATATACATGGCCTTTTCATTAGCAAATTCCTCATCCCAGTTAGGTTTGAGCGTCTTCAAGATCACGCGGTTAGGCAGGTAGAATCGAGGCGGTAATTGGACAAGCTGGCGAATAAATTTGGGCAGTAGATTCAAGACCGCAGCGACGCATTCTGCAAGCTTAGAGCGGATAAGGGAGACGCGCAGGACGTTGGTATGGGTGCTATCGACGCGGTCGGCCCAAGCCCTCAGCGGCGACCGCGCAAGAGTAAACTAGACGGTCAAGTTAATGCCAGAAGCGCTGGAAAACATTTGCATAAGCTCATTACCTGTATTACTCTGGGATATTTGGCTTCGTCCATGATTGTGATTTGTTTGTTCGCAAAAGGGGCAGGCGCAGATGCAATCACGTTAAGCCAAACCAGTGGTCACGTGCACGGCTGCCTGGAGCTGAGCTCTCGGCTTTACACAATACCTGCCCTGCTATAAGTATCATGCAACCCGAGTTTTGCATACGGGAAAACAATGCTACTTATTTACTCTAGCAAAAAACTTGTTTCATTTTCGTATAGTTCCTAAAGTCGTTGCGCGCTGTGTTACATTGGTGTCACCATGGCTCTCAGAGGCAGCGACATTCTTCGGCAGCACCCGACCAACCCCACGCACGATACCCACATAAGCTCTGCCAGCAGCAAACTGTGGGCCCGAGACTTTGCTGCAATCAAAAACCTACATGTCCATACAGTACTTCGTCAAGGGGCCGTTGACGCGCGCTTCGATGCATTGCTGCCAGAACTGGAGGACGACGCCTTGAGAGCCAGCCAGTCGGTGTATCCGCCAAATAACCGCCGATGGCGCCTATACTCGGAAGAGGACGGCATCAATTGGTTTCACACCGAAATTTCCAATCCCGTCCTGGGTCTCTTCGCCGCGTACCCGAGCCTACTGCAGGCGGCCCACGAGAAGCCGCTCGACACGGAGGCCCACTCCGAAACCGTCGACGTTAGCTATTCCGTCTCGCCGGCGGGCCAGCGAGCACACCGGCGCCACGTCGTCATTGGAGAGTTTAAGAGGTGCCTCATCTCGCCGGATCAGTGGCAGGACGGCAAACTCGTGGGAAGCCAGCGAAGCTTTTCGCAGGAAGCTAGAGGGTAAGCTGAGGGTCACGGCGGCGCACACACGGGCAACCCGACTCGCTCCATGCTGATCGCACACTATACAGATATGCCTTCAAATACGCCTGCCCTCAGATCTTTTGCTTCGACGGCAAGCATCTGCTCATGCTCCAGTTCCGTGCCAAAAGCGTTTCCGATATCCGCGACCCAAACTGCCCAGTCGACTGCTGGATCCTCCCACGGCACAATCCTGGCGGCGTCGCTCTGCGCTACGCCTTTTATCGATTCCTTGGCCAGGGATTCCGTCGCTGCCAGGGAAGCACCGCGAATCCATCCCTTGAGTTGCGCGGTGTCCCCACCCGCCGCCGACGCCTTTTTAATGGCGTGCCTGTTTGGAAAATTGACGGTGCAGAGACGGATACGCCGTGGGGATACCAGCGTCAGCTGCACCGCGATACTGGTGCGTTTTACTGGGCAGATAGTGCCGGGAACGCATTGTTAGACGAGAATGGTACTGTTATATGGGATACTTTAGCCTTTTGGGGTGTCTGATTAATAGGTTATTTATGCGGTGCCGAGAAAGGCGTTTCGAGTGTCCACCGATTCACGCATGCTTTTTGCAAGGCTGATTTTGCCCCGAGCCGTCATTTCCCTGTACGTCGGTTCGGTCATCTCAATTGCGTCACCCAAAGTACGGACATATCAACCCCTTAGCTCGCGTCCGTCTCCTTCCTACGCGTGCCGCCTGTCCCCTTGCTCCGCCCACTGCATTTTTTAAAAGCAAAACGGCGGTTGTAGCAACATATAAATCAGCCCCCAGAGCCATGCTTCCTGTGAGACTGACTCAATCTTAGCCCGACCCGATAATGCATTGTCGGTGCCTATTTACTCTTCTCTTATCAGAGGAGGTCATGGGGCCGTCGCATAGGAGTAAAGCTCATGCTCTTAACCCTAAGCAGCGTGGCGCAGCGTGGCACATCCGCAGATGGCTACGTACAACTCCGAAACTTGGAGCTCCCACAAAAGTGGCTTCAGCTGCGGGATATGGTCCGAGAGCACAAACGCAGAATACCCTTTGTAGTGCTGAGAAGTGTGCAATACCCCCACAGACTGAGAAGAAGAAGTCCGAAAGGACATGCATGCTTATGATAACTTGAAAGAACATCGCTGGCGCGAGCGTCGGAAGCGGCCTCCAGGACCAATCACCGATATTGCCGTGTCAACGTCATCAGATTTCGTCTTTACGTCACAGTACACTCTTTGCAAGGGTATAAGCGACGGCTGCAGTCAGAATTGCATATAAAACGTGTCTCATTCCGAGCCAACTTGCGGACTATTCATGTGGTCGTCTGCCTCGGCTTGTGCCATGTTCATTGGTGGCAGGCTATCATTATCGGGCAACACAACCACGGTCTGCAACCAATAGCCAGGCGATCCCAGTCAGCATTCTTAACGATACCACCGTCGGATCAGTCTCGCGTCTGTCTCAGGGGTGAGCCACAAAATGGCTGTGAAGTAGGAAGAAAAGCGTCGTTGGTACCAGGCGTGCAACCATGAGAGCACCAAGCACCTGCACTCGTGGATCGTCTTGTCCTGCATAGATACACGATGTGTCTTATGATACTGTACAACGTGGGCGACGTTTTCCGGCTCGATGGACCTTAAGAATACCTCAAAAAAAAAATGGTGCTTTTTCTGCTGTCAAGTCCAATCGAAGCAGAAGAACGGAGATCGCCGACTTGAACCCATTCGGATCGTCTGACGGCTCAAGGTTACGAGCAGATTCGATTACGCCCACAAGCCACGAAGTGTCATCCACCAGGCTATTCATGTCGGATACGAACTGACTCACCGCTCTGCCTTGCTGAATTCATGCAGGGCGTCATTCAAGGCTGTCCAAAAGCTACAAGGCGTTCTTCGCTCGGCCTATTGCGACGGCTGCAGTCGAATGATCGAGTTGGAGGCCCCATTTTGCTTGCACGTGCTCCTTGAACATGCGTCGTTGGTGAGAGCGTTGAAGCTATAAAGGGGTGCCGGCGGCCACTGTCTATATTCTCGTAACCTACACCTTCATCAATATTTCCTTCCCTCTCTGACCGCAACTGGCTGCTAGACTGCAAGTCGAATCCGATCGGAGCAGATCCCGGGCTGTCGATTTCATCTACCATACCTCCAAGAAAAAACATGCGGTTTCCTGCCAAAAGCGTTCATGCCTTGCACCAGGACAAGTTCGGCAGCTTGCAACCTTTGAAGCTTGGAACGAAGCTTCATGCGGGAAAATCTTCTTACAAGATCAACAGGACACAAGTGAACCCCTCAATTGGAGCAGGATCGAAAGCACGACGGCCTGCGAGTGGAAGGAGCCATCCGGCCGCGAGAACTGGCGTCAGAAAATGCACAGTGCGCGCTGACAGTCCACATCGGCAGCCACTTCTACCAACAGTGCCTAATCGTCCCAACCCGTCTGACGTTATCACGATCAGTGATGACAGCGCGGATGAGAGCGAGCCCGATGACTTCGACCTTGGGTCAGAGTTTGGCGACCATCTAGTTGCTGTCAATGGTGACGACAAGATTGATCACCAGGGTGGAAAACGAAGCACCAGCTCCGAGCATCTATCATGGTAATTTTGATCTTGACTTCATCACCTTTGTCATTTTTTTGCTAATGAATCCAGCGTGATCTGCTCTGATATCGCTCCGCAGGAGAAGGGGCGACATTGTCGGGGGTCGAAAAAACACTTCTACTGCTTGGATTGTCTGCGAAATCTGGTCAACTTTACATTCAACGAAGGGGGAGATGCCGCAATCCGATGCAGGACGGGTCGAGACATCTGTTCGGCTCCATTTTGTTCCAGCCAGTTGCATTTCCTGATATCGCAACCTGACGAGCCTGGTGACGTGTCACGNTCAATTGGTGCAGGATCGAAAGCACGACGGCCTGCGAGTGGAAGGAGCCATCCGGCCGCGAAAACTGGCGTCGGAAAATGCACAGCGCGCGCTGACAGTCCACATCGGCAGCCACTTCTACCAACAGTGCCTAATCGTCCCAACCCGTCTGACGTTATCACGATCAGTGATGACAGCGCGGATGAGAGCGAGCCCGATGACTTCGACCTTGGGTCAGAGTTTGGCGACCATCTAGTTGCTGTCAATGGTGACGACAAGATTGATCACCAGGGTGGAAAACGAAGCACCAGCTCCGAGCATCTATCATGGTAATTTTGATCTTGACTTCATCACCTTTGTCATTTTTTTGCTAATGAATCCAGCGTGATCTGCTCTGATATCGCTCCGCAGGAGAAGGGGCGTCATTGTCGGGGGTCGAAAAAACACTTCTACTGCTTGGATTGTCTGCGAAATCTGGTCAACTTTACATTCAACGAAGGAGGAGATGCCGCAATTCGATGCAGGACGGGTCAAGGCATCTGTTCGGCTCCATTCTGTTCCAGCCAGTTGCATTTCCTGAAATCGCAACCTGACGAACCTGGTGACGAGTCACGTCTCGAACAGATTATCATCGACGAAATCCAACGCGAATCCGAAGCAGTGATCAAAGATGACGCTAAATGTCCGTTCTGTGTCTGGTCAGAGCTGTACCCTGACATCGAAGAAAAATCTGTATTCGATTGTCGGAACCCCAAATGCAGCGTGTCGAGTTGCAGACGGTGCTTACGCCAAGCGCACCCTGGATATGGGTGCAACGAAATCACAGTCATGTCTCTTTCCGAGTCCAAAGGAAAAGTGTTTTCTTTATTTTGCGAGGGTATGTCGGCTGCTGTCATACGCAAGTGCAAGTAAGAGATTCACATCATTTATTTGTCGTACATGGCTAACCCTAGCAAAGCAAGTGCGAGGCTAAATTCACTCTTGGAGAAGCCTGCAACAAGATCACTTGCATCAAGTGTCATAACAAACAATGGTATTGTGTTTATCGACTTTGCAATGAGCAAAACACTTACTGATATCACTCCGCAGCTACGTTTGCCACAAGAATCTCGCTCGTGACGCGGGATACAGCCATTTCGGCGAACGCAACGAAATTGGTAAATGTCCTCTCCACAGGGACACACCTTTGTTACATTGTGAGAACAAAGTTGAGTCGCTGCCAATAACTGCAAAGAAAATCAGCACAGATTTTCCAGATCTAGCGCCACTGGTGCCCGAGGTTTACGCTAAGCTTCGGGAAGAGCTTGAAAAAGAATTTCGAAGCCTGTGTCGGAAATAAGAGCAAAGCGAGCGAGTCAATCAGCGATATCCGCAGGGACAACTTTGCAATCTTTAGCTTCTCATGCAGGGCAAAACCAAAGTCAATAAAACTCTGAATAAACAATTCTTTACGACTTCATAGCCTATCTTCAACCAATGAGCCTTCATACCTCGCGTTTTAGTGAGCGACTTACTGAGCGGCACAGACAAATGGCGAAATGAAGGTTATAGAAACTCGGAAAATATTCACGGTTCAATCTGATGTTTTCGACTGTCAAAAGATGTGCAGGTACCTCCCAGCTACCACGACAAGCTTCCAAATTCAGGTAAGACACCAGGATTCTTCTGTCGGCCAAACAATTCGTTTCAGAGCAAAGGATCTGGCGCGCTTGGACTATAAGAGTCTAAAGTTAACGGCACTTCTACAACTGATGGGCAAAATGAGCTTTTAGTTTTGGTAAAGTATCCAATTTTTTAACCAACTTCGAGAGAGCAATATTGCGTTCAAGTTTACATTTCTNGACAAGCTTCCAAATTCAGGTAAGACACCAGGATCCTTCTGTCGGCCAAACAATTCGTTTCAGAGCAAAGGATCTGGCGCGCTTGGACTATAAGAGTCTAAAGTTAACGGCACTTCTACAACTGATGGGCAAAATGAGCTTTTAGTTTTGGTAAAGTATCCAATTTTTTAACCAACTTCGAGAGAGCAATATTGCGTTCAAGTTTACATTTCTATAGATTGTCTGGTGTCTGTTATCTCTCACGCACATAGGAACAGTGGTTATTCTTAGCATCTGTTAGAGTGGGCATACAGAACAGTAGCTAACGTTAAGTGAAAGTACAGGCTAGGGTTAAAGGTGTCTGCGCCCTGCACGCCTCCATGGCTGATCACTCATGACGGCCACCTGGCCCTCCCCGCCGGCCGGACGCTTTGAAGACCATAGCTGCTTGCTGTGCGGTGACGCTGGTGTAGCTAGCGGCCGCTGTGACGGTCGGCGCCGACAACAGGGCTGACTTTGCGCCAAATCTAGCCCAACACAGCCTCGTGACACAGTGCTGGGTATGTCTACAAATTCTACACTGTGTGGATCACAGCGCTCATGCTATTTGTTTCAACAACGAGTAGGCAGTTTGTCCACAGCTGCAACCCTGCGCTTCTTTCACCTGCTTCCATGGATGCCTACCAAAATGACGGTCACCAGTATGCTACGTTTATTGAAGATCCATGCTTCGTGTGCTGATGAGAGTCGTATCAGATTGCGATCCACCGCCACCTTATACGGCGACAGGTAATAACGCTCCAGGAGATGCGGAAACGAACCCAACTCTTGTGAATGTGCCTGCGTCTGCCCTTGACTGCACCGGCTATTTTGCTCCTGGCTCCTGTTTCGGATTACAGATTGGCACGGTCTTTGATGATTTGGATAGCCCAATTCAGGGTAAAACGTACCAAGTCAAGGAGACACTTCCTGTCCTCAACAAGAACAGGGACATCCAGCTGCCCAGGTACGGATTAATCACTACGAATAATTCAGGGATTCTCAACAAGGTATTCAATATGTTGAATCGGTCCGGTGAAGTCAAAACATACGTCATTGAGCAGCTCTCCATTGCTGAGTGCTGCGTAGATGAAGAACTCATCGACATGCTTGGGAAGGAGCAACGGATCAGGAAGATGATCGAAAACTCTTCGAAAAAGAAAGTCTTCTTTGTCTATGGCACTGCTAGGGGGGGGGGGAGTGCAAACCGAAGTCACCAGAATAGGTTCAAGGTTGCGAGAGACGACGGTTGTTAGAAGTAATAATGTGTTTGGTATTGCTGTTGTGCAACTGACGCTGAACGGTGCGGTTCTTCAAGCGGAAAAGTTCACGCCGAAAAAACATGTCCAGCTTCGATGCGATGCTTAACACTGACAACTGTTTCGCTTGCAACTGAATTATATAAAAGATGAGCCACGAAACAAGCTGCGTTTCCCGTGCAAAGATAGAGAACTATACCGATCAACGGAGGCGATTAGAGAATGAACCAACGCAATAGTCTCGTCAGTCAAAAGAGCGCTCGATATCACCACAATCCATCCCCGTCGCCGTGTATGCGCTCCTGATGGGCGCGCCCACCCCCAAAATTATTGCCATGGCTGTGACAACCGGAGAAGACCCCGTTTCCGAGAATACTACCTCAGGGTGCGAGAACCAGGCCCTTACCATTTCACCTTGGCTAAACCACCGTAACGCGCGCCAAGTTTGTCGCCTCCTCTAGGCACCATAGCGTGTGGGAGAGCACCACAGCGGGTTGTCTCCTTACTGTAAAACAGCCATTCGGCGTCTCATGAGGGTTGGAGTTAAACGTACACATCTGCTACGCATCAAGAAAATCGGCGTAGTGGGTACAGACTGCCTGGCACGAATACGCTAAGGCAGGTGCGATTTTCATGATGTGCAGTCGTACCCGCTAAGTGGGCCCCCAACAGAATGCGTGCCGCGCCCATGTTCTCACTAGTTGCCCCTGGAATACTCATCCTGTCATCATCCTCCAGCTGTACCAGTGTCGCGCCGAATGGCTATTATTATCTGTCAGGATCGATACCCGTCAGCGGGATCACGATGATGATGATGCTGGCTGACGCGACCGCGGTTGTGTAGGGCTGTGCCGCACTCCAGATACGCTGGGGTATAGGGTAACAACGCAGTGACTAAGGTCACGTTGATGTGGGAAGCCCTTTCCGACGTCCTGGTAAAACGTTCGATAATGGCTCACGACGTGCCGGGTAAAAAGGTAGGTAGTGCCAGCGGTCACAAATGTTGCGTATAGGAAAGCTGGTTTGGGCGTACTGTGGTACAAGCCGACTAGCGCTGTCCACATATGGAGCAGTCAGAATCCTCAAATTTAGAATCGCGCGAAAATGCTGGGTTGGTGTCGCCTTCCCTCAACCCTCCTTCGCGTGTTCCGATGTGCGTCCAGGTAGCGCAACGAGCCAAGAGTGCGTGACCAAATAATGAAGTCAAGTACTTGACGGCTTGACAGTCACTAGACTTGATTGATTGAATGGAAGCCTCTGACTTGACTTGAAAACTTGACTTGACAAGCGGCTGGGCTTGATTGAGACTTGTCAAGTTTGAACTTGATTGTTAGCCACACTGGCAGTGGATAAAAAGAAGGCAAAAGCGTTGGATACAACACGCCAAGAAGCAGAAAAAGAGGAAAGGAAAAGGCGGCGCCAATTGCTACTTAGTTTATTTTGTTGTTCGGATTGAATTCAATATACGCTTTTGAAGTTGCTGTGTTGCCCGGAGGTGGCCGCCAAGCTATGGTAGCCTCCACCCTCTGCAGCAACCACCGGCGAGGTGGGTGTATGGCACGTGAACGTAGGAACGCAAGTCTACTGTTTCTACTATTCTGCCAAATCGCCCGAGATCAGATCATAACAATTTGATTTAATCCAAACATCTGGCTATGTGAAATCTACCCCCTCTCCGTCGGCCGAGCTTAAACTGCAAGGGAGACCGAGCAGAACTCCATACAACGACCGAGTCTTTCAATTATTATCCACCCAAGCCTTGAGCCTTTGAACCTCTGCCTTATATGAATTCGAATTACTATAATCACCATCCACATTAGCTTGCTGTCTGCCAGTCATCGCTTGGTCTGCCACCAGTAGAATACTCACAGGCTACAATCGCCACCCACATTAGCTTGCTGTCTGCTAGTCATCGCTTGGTCTGCCACTAGTGAAATACTCACAAGCTAGAATCGCCATCCACATTAGCTTGCTGTCTGCCAGTCATCGCTCGGTCTGCCACCAGTAGAATACTCACTCGCTAGAATTACCATCTACATTAGCTTGTGTCTGCCAATCATCGTTCAGTCTGCCACCAGTAGAATACTCACATTCTACAATCGCCATCCACATTAGCTTGCTGTCTGCCAGTCATCGCTCGGTCTGCCACCAGTAAAATACTCACTAGCTAGAATTACCATCCACATTAGCTTGCTGTCTGCCAGTCATCGTTCGGTCTGCCACCAGTAAAATACTCACTAGCTAGAATTACCACCCACATTAGCTTGCTGTCTGCCAGTCATCGCTCGGTCTGCCACCAGTAGAATACTCACAGGCTACAATCGCCACCCACATTAGCTTGCTGTCTGCCAGTCATCGTTCGGTCTGTCACCAGTAGAATACTTACTATCTAGAATTACAATCTACATTAGCTTGCTGTCTGCCAGTCATCGTTCACTCTGCCACCAGTAGAATACTCACATTCTACAATCGCCATCCACATTAGCTTGCTGTCTGCCAGTCATCGTTCACTCTGCCACCAGTAGAATACTCACATTCTACAATCGCCATCCACATTAGCTTGCTGTCTGCCAGTCATCGTTCACTCTGCCAGTAGAATACTCACTCGCTTCAATCGCCATCCACATTAGCTTGCTGTCTGCCAGTCATCGCTCGGTCTGCCAGTAGAATACTCACTAGCTAGAATTACCATCTACATTAGCTTGCTGTCTGCTAGTCATCGTTCAGTCTGCCACCAGTAGAATACTCACGCTCTACAATCGCCATCCACATTAGCTTGCTGTCTGCCAGTAATCGTTCAGTCTGCCACCAGTAGAGTACTCACAGGCTACAATCGCCATCCACATTAGCTTGCTGTCTGCAGTCATCGTTCGGTCTGCCACCAGTGGAATACTCACTAGCTAATTACCATCTACATTAGCTTGCTGTCTGCCAGTCATCGTTTAGTCTGCCACCAGTAAAATACTCACTAGCTACAATCGCCACCCACATTAGCTTGCTGGCTGCCAGTCATTGCTCGGTCTGCCACCAGTAGAATACTTACAGGCTACAATCGCCACCCACATTAGCTTGCTGTCTGCCAGTCATCGTTCGGTCTGCCACCAGTAGAATACTCACTAGCTAGAATTACCATCTACATTAGCTTCCTGTCTGCCAGTCATCGTTCAGTGCCACCAATAGAATACTCACAGGCTACAATCGCCATCCACATTAGCTTGCTGTCTGCCAGTCATCGCTCGGTCTGCCACCAGTGAAATACTCACAAGCTAGAATCGCCATCCACATTAGCTTGCTGTCTGCCAGTCATCGCTCGGTCTGCCACCAGTAGAACTCACATCCTACAATCGCCATCCACATTAGCTTGCTGTCTGCCAGTCATCGTTCGGTCTGCCACCAGTAAAATACTCACAAGCTAGAATTACCATCCACATTAGCTTGCTGTCTACCAGTCATCGTTCGGTCTGCCACCAGTAGAATACTCACTATCTAGAATTACCATCTACATTAGCTTGCTGTCTGCCAGTCATCGTTCAGTCTGCCACTAGTACATACCTGTCGTTTCTCCGTGAGTGGGACGGCGAAGGCCACGGCAGCCAACGTTGCCAGAAGTAGTGCGAAGTACTTCATTGTTGGTACTGTTGTACTTTGTCGAGGGAAGCAATTATTGAGAGCAACAATATTTAGATGTTGGAGTTATGTAATGTGGAAAAAGCCTATGATGAACTCGTAAAAGATGCCGTCGCCGCCAGCTACTTTATATTCAAAACAGTTGATATTTCCCCGCGCTCCACTAGGATCGAGACTGCTCGCCAAGCAAGGGAAGCAAACTGTCTTTCCCAATTAAAGACAAAATACTCTGGTGCCTCTCGGGCTTCCCTCTGCAACAAAAGAAACTTCGCCATGGTGACATCATCCGCTACGGAACTCAGACACGGGTGCAGCCAGCCCGCATTCTTCTCGTCTCGGTGGAGCATTACCCTCATGAACAAAAATCTGAGATGTAGTGTAATTGACTTCTGCTATAAGTTGCTGGTCGGAAAACAGCCCCTGCGGTAGAGGGTGGCACCAGCTCAAAGCGGTGGACATGAACTGACGTGCTTGAGTAAAATGCTCAGATACCATTTTGTTAAGAATTATTATTGGTGAATTAATTATGAGATGCTTTTTTTCTTTCTTTTCGGCATGAGACAAGAGCACCACAGAAGCGGGCGTATGGAGGAGCTAAAGGTAAGAAAAGCGGGGACAACCTGCTTGAACATCCTTCCTTGTCTAAAACTGACTGACGTGTAGTTGAATTTATTCATCGATTTCGCTTCTGTTTTTGGTTTTCGCGCGGCAATCGCGCTTTTTATATGCCTTTAAGTTAACAGCAGCGCCACAATGGCCGATTCAGGATATTGTGACCGCCTATACCGGTAGTTGCTTACGCACGGAGAAAAAGTGTGCATTGGAATCACGACACGGATTGGACAATGTAGGTGAGAACATGTGGTAGTTACGCACAGACTAAGACGGGAATTCTCCAGCATTTGTCACAGCCTCTTGGTGCAGTAGGTATACTCCGACAACGATCGGCCGCAAGGGGGCGGCTAGTGAGTAGACTACAAAGTAGAAGCGCTACTCTATCTTTTACACCTTCGCAGATATATTTTTCTCCAATTTATGAAGTTTAGAAAATCGTGTTAAAAGCCCAATGGGCGAAGCACGGCGATCCTCCAGGAACTTAGTCCACAGGCTAAATAACGACGTCAATGTAAATACTGGTATGTCGCCGTAACACATGCCAGACAGCGCTATCCGTGGACACAAAAATACGACCATATATTCTCTTTTATCCTTTGCGGCGTCTGCATTTTCTCCCGCAAGCCATTCCAAATTGCATCCTAGTCGATCCTACGTCCCCGTTTTTGCCCAGCGTGTATTGAAGCTGAGTCCTGCCTGAACGGGTGCAAAATTTGAGGCGCCGAGGGTGAGCGTGGCGGGGCTTCCCTGGCGTGCTGAGCAACCATCAATTCGCGCTACTGGCCATTACTATCCCCACCGTGTCTTTCTGGCTGTGTTGCCACAACCTCTCCATCGCACACTCGGAATTTGATGCATTTCTCGTATTATGATCATAAGGAATGAACTAATATCGTACTAGGTAGGTGTTGTGAAGGAAAGGAGCAGAAAAGAGACACAGGACTTGACACAGTCTCAATCCTATGCTGGAATGCGATGGTATTCCTGTCTTACAACTAGTACCTCATACATTGCTTGTACGCATTTGCCGCCGGTTCCGCATTCCTCCCACTATGGCATGTTACAAGTACAGCCATGGGCAGTCGACAGATAATAAATAGTTTTATTGGCCGTGTTCAGTCTTTTATCGCGTTCCGATACCTTTCTTGGCTGCCCAGGGCGGGGTCTATCCCGACCCTTATACTGGCGCTCGTAGCGTGTCGCGATGCCAGAGACACTACCTTTTGGTATACGCTCCATACGCGCCACGTCTTCGCAAGCTAGGAAGGCTGATGGATAAGACATGATGCTCTTGGTATGCGCTGGCCTGAGGAGGCTGTCGTGCTTGGAGGATAGCCGCGGCTTGCCATCGCTGTCGGTGGATGTCCACACAGGTCGCCATCCTCGCGCGGACATCCACCAGCCGCGCCGTCCACGGTAAGCTGTCGACAGTGGAGGCTGGGACGAGATGGAGGTCCACGGCATGCGCTAGCGTGGGCTGGGACAGTGTTGCTGGTGGATGTCAACCCCAGGCTCTGTCCACCACAGTGGATATCCACCAGCAGCGCCAGCCCACAGCTGATAGTCGACACCAGCGAGATTGTAGAGCACTCGACATCTGTAGCTCGAGAAAGCGCTATGAAGGTATTTTTAAGACTGCAGAGCACTCGAGATTGAATATATTTTTAGATTTCAGAGCACTCGAGATTTAGAGCGCTTTGAATGTATTTTTAGATCCCAGAGCACTCCAGCCGCGGAGATGGATGCACCAAACAAAAACAAAACCTTGAACCGCTCTCGCAAAAAACAACGAAAAGACTATACTCAGAACACTCCAAAGCTGGAGCGCTCCAAAACTAAAGACATCCTTGGAACGCCTTTGGGCTATAATAAAAGTATCTTTAGAGTGTCTTAAATACGTTTTGAAGTTCATGCAAGTCGGTCATCGTCAATGGGCTGGCTGAGCTCATTCCAGCCAACAGAATAAATGTCCCGACACCGCTCGGAATATCTGGAGCTGCTGATCACAGCACGCAAGCGCAACGAAAATAGGTGTAAAATAATGTGGTCAGTGAAGTTTGCCGTCAAACAGTTTAGCACAAAGAATCTGCTGTAAAATGGCGAAACATGGAACGTGGCAGCGCACAGGGAAGCTTGCAAAACAATCCTGCTGCTGAACCTTGAAGGCCCAGGAACCGACTGTTTGAGGGCAATCGTCGGCTGGACTCGGTTTAGGTGTCGAAAGCTCCTACGCAGGCTTTCGTTCGAGAAAGCCGCGCAGGCTACACATCCATCCCTCTGGTTGGCTGAATGGGAAAACTCCGGCCAGGCTCAGCGCCAAAGCCTCTTGCGCAAGGTCTCGTATGAGAAAGCTGCGCACGGTCTGATTGGCTGAATTAACGAAAAAAACTCCATAGCTGGGCTTGCTTGCCAAAGCTCCTGCGCGAGCTGTCGTACGAGAAAGCTGTGAAACGCCATAGCCGGGCTCGGGTGTGAAAGCTCTTACGCGGGCTGTCGTATGAGAAAGCTGCCCAAAACGGACGAGCCGCCTGACCGTGCTGGCGCTAGCAGTGCCAACTCGATATTTATTGAGTGTGTAATATCATTGTGCTGGAGTTTTGGTGTGGCGGAGTATCACCTTTAAATGTGTTTTCTTATCTGTCGGAGCACTCTATATGTATTTTATTCTATTCTATTCTATTCTATTCAAATATAAGACTACAGAGGCAGAAACAAACTAAATGCCATGTTTCTCGGCAAATGAATATTCATTTTAAGAAGGAAAATTCTCCTGCATTGCCAAAAGCTGATTTCGTCGTAACAAAACAATAATTGGTGCAGATGTGTCAAAATAACAGCCGAGTTCAACCGCCTATTCCCCCACCAAAAAATTATGGGTACCTGACGGCACCCGAAGGTGCCACCTCGTACACTGAAATAGCTGCCACTGTTGTTCTTGCGGCCTTGGAGGAGACATGGTGGTTTTCGCCCTAGTTTGATGATAGTGCTTGGTAAGACTTGGCCTGTCGTCTGCTGCTGCTTTCGTGTGCCTCGCGGTCGATGCCCACCACGCGAGTCACACGAAACCAGCCATGTGGTCGCTGCAATTTCTCCGCATTCAGCTTTGCTCGTACTTTGGTTTCGCTCCCTCGGTCCACGACCAGAATTATGGCTGGAGAACCGGCGACTTTTGATGATGGGCCTTTAAAGTTACAGGCGGACAGATGCTGGATTGCGATGTCCGTGCCGCCGATGTCTTCCGCAAAGATGCAGACGACATCCGTCCAGGGGAACAATGCTCGGTGGTAGAGGTCATCGCTGACCGAAGCTGCCAGCAGAGGTGGCTCTGCAAATTGCGTGAAATTGACTTCATGGCAGGCGTATAATCCCTTCGTTCTTGGGAGTTGGTCGTATGTGGAGAGATCACCGTCCGCTATGAGCATCTACTGCTTATCTCGCAGTTGCGCTTTGTCCAAGTGAATCTCGCCGTGCGACTTTCTCGCCCGTGCTGATCGACTGAGCAGATGCAAGGCGCTACGAGTACCGTACTTTCGTTGATGGCCAATAAAACAGCGACCCCAATTGGCTCGTCTGTGTGAGCCGCTTGCTGCGAAATCGCCTATATTCTGCAAGATTTGACCATCTTCGCGAAATGCTGGAGAGGGTTGACGAGTTAATTCGATTCGAGTTAATTCGATTCGAGTTAATTCGATTCGAGTTAATTCGATTCGAGTTAATTCGATTCGGCCAAATGCTGTACGGAGAACTCACACTGTGAAGGTTGTCGAAGTCTACATATTCAAGCCAGATCTCAAGGTGATGCCACTGACTGACGATCAGTGCCAGGGATTGCTGCAGCAATTGTAACAAGACATGGGTAAGAAAAAATGTAGGATAATTATTCTAAACCCATCTCAAGTCCCTCCAAAAGATAGTCGCCGTGATTATGCTCGCTCTCCTTGGAAAGAGTAACAGTGCCAGTCGGGTCAGATTTGACTGCTTCATCCACGGTACTCCGTTCGTTGATGGATGTTTGAGAACTGACTGAGCTTGTCAACGATGGAAGATAGTGGTTCCCTCTGGCTAGCCGTCGCTTCGATGGTCTCTCGTGATAATCTGCTTCATTGGCCTCGACCCACGCCATAGTTCGAGACGCACACTCACCACCGCCTTCCCAGCCCGGCTGCACCAAGTGTACCGGCTTCACTAACGAGTGGCTCTTATGACTCCACGTTAGTAACGCTAGTATGGCTAAGACAAGCTACTGGATGCCTACGTGTAAGAGAAAAGGGCCGAGTTGTCACAGGCGTAAGGTATTTCTGCCGTCAATTATCGTAATCGACGGCGGAGATCGGCGATGAGGGGTACGGAGACAAGACTTAGGAATGTCTCGTGTGAAATCAGGTATGCCTACGTGTAAGAGAAAAGGGCCGAGTTGCCACAGGCGTAAAGTATTTCTGCCGTCAAGGCTTATCGTGATCGACGGCGGAGATCGGCGATGAGGGGTACGGAGACAAGACGAATGTCTCGTGTGAAATCAGGTATGCCTACGTGTAAGAGAAAAGGGCCGAATTGCCCCAGGCGTAAAGTATTTCTGCCGTCAATGCTTATCGTGATCGACGGCGGAGATCGGCGATGAGGGGTACGGAGACATAGATCGGCCAGGCTCAGTGAGACAAGAGGGTAACCAGTGCCAATATATAAATTCTCTCGCCTCCCAGCTACCTAAGGCGTTGTCCATGTGTAGAGACTCATCATCGTCAGAGCCTGTAACAGAATTTGACTGTTGACAGACCACCTGGGTATTGTGTTCCCGTCTTCCCTCGCTAAGTCACTATGAAGACCCACTCGTTCGCCGTCGCCGTACTCTCACTGCTTACTGCCTCCCACGTGGCAACTGCGGACTGCTGCCTTTCACGGTGTCTGGTAAGTGTTAGTCTCTGCAGTTCCAAGATGCGCAGTAACTGACGGTACGACAGAATCGCTACTGCGACGACTGTACACGCGCAAGTCCACATTGTGGCGTAGGCCGTAAGTTAACTCTCTTAACTGCTCACAGCGAGCGCCATTATTAGGCTAATCTAGTTTATGTTTCTTAAGGTTGTAACCGGTTCGGATGTAATTGTGAAGGAGGATGCCGTAAAGGGATAGGGTGCGATAAGTGCAGGCTTGCAAACAAATAAATCACCCCAAATCCGAGGCTAAATCTGAGTTAGGTGGATTTTCGAAAATTTTAATCTGATTTATTCAAATTAGCGCTGTGAGGGTTTGGAAAGATTTATTTAATCTATCTAACGATCTTGTAACAAAGAGGAAGAATTAAAGAACTCGGAGGAGGGATCCCCTGGATCTCTCCTGAAATATCGTCGACGCACTGACCATAGCGTTGGTTGAGTAGGCAACCGTTGGACATGGGTATCGCGACTGCGCGGTCGCGGTCCATCTTATCGTGACGACGCAACGAGGGCTTCAGCCCGCACCATTTGCGGAACTCACGTATTCTCATGCATTTGAGCAATGATGCTGATGCGTGTGCGGAAAAGAGAGTTATGCTGTAGCTCAGACAACGGGAAACATGGGAGGAACATCAATCGCCGGATTTGGACACAGTGCGAATCCCGGTGCAAATACCAGTGCGGAACCTACTGCGGCGAGCGGTTTCCACCCCACGCCTGAACGGATGGATTTGAGTATATTTATAACACTGGCTGACTAAAATGAACTTGTTTTGCTTAAGCTCGGTCCAATACCTCCCTAATATCTCCGGGGCTATTCCGTTGATGAGCTCCAGACTCGTATTTGCTCTCGCTCTGACATACATTAGAATAACGGAGCGACCGAAATTAATTTACAGATCAATTTTGCAATTTCTTGTCATCATCCGCCTGATATAGAATGAAAAGGACTTAGAATCTAAACAAAAGGATCTGTGTCTTCAATTGGCCTTTTTGACTTCTGTCGCAGCTTCATGAACCATCTAACGCCGCACAGCAGGATCAGCTTCGGAATCTTTATTATTTCTGACCAAAACAATGGTCGTAGGCGGTCTACACTCATCCCAGAGTAGCCAAACGTCTCGCTGAAGGCTCTCTAAGTTACGGCCAGGTCACGTTGATGTGGAGAGCCCTTTCCGACGTCCTGGCAAAACGTTCGATAATGGCTCACGACGTGCCGAGTTAAAAAGGTAGGTAGTGCCGGCGGTCACAAATGTTGCGTATAGGAAAGCTGGTTTGGGCGTACTGTGTGGTACACGCCGACTGGCGCTGTCCACCTGTGGAGCAGTCAGCAGATCACCTCCATTGACCAACGGTGGCTGCGCCAAAGTGCCATCGGACGGAATAGATTGTCACTAATCTGGGGTTGAACATGGGCGTGCCTCCACAGAATTCTGCAGCTATGCTTTGGTTTGTTACGGTTACGGTGACGGTACAAGCATGGGCAAAATACTTGCGTCGAGGTACGTGACAACAGGGTCTGCGCTCTCAGGCAGTACACGGTCGACCGGGCACGCTGGCCGCCTGCGATACGCGTTGCGGCATGTACCCAGCACCGCGTTGTAAGACTATGGCTGAGGCCTGAGCGTTTTGCGGAGCGTGCCCATGTTGGCGCACCAGACATGGCCCACCCGATGAGGGATTATGTGCAAGGATATCATCTGCCACATGTTGGCTGTATACGATGCGGCAAGACACAGAGAGGCCACAGAGAGGCCACTCATAACAGCGCAGCCTGCCCTTAGTACCACGACAGTATTTACGAACCGCTTGACTACGGGGTACATTTTTGCACATGGCGACAAATCACGCACGCGTGCGAGATGGGAGGGAACGAATGAGAGTGTGCCCATCACCGTAGCACCCTGCATAGCAGCCACCACAGTTAGAGATACATGCAGCCAGTACGCACATGAGAGGTCGCGCTACACTCCCGTTGGCATCGCCTTCTAGAGCAGCGACGAACCTGTGGAAATGTCCTTCACACCTCCGAACCTTCGGATCCGGAGGGGGTCGACGATATGTCCATGCGTTCTGGTGTAGCCGCCAAGTGATGATCCGCTTCATGATCTTCTTCCGAATGATCCGAGGCTTCGCCTTCTTCTACTCTCACTCAAGTCAGTATATGGCAAATCGCGCGACCAACGTCTTGATTGTTCTCAAGATCTAGCCACTTCGAGCTAGATATGCGAATGCATGTGTCTTCTGGATGATTTCGGACAACATCGAGTTGCTCAGTCGCCGTAGTTGCGTTCAAGTACTCGGCGTAGTGGGAGCCGAAGTCGGAGTTAGGACAGGGAAATATCTTTCAGTACGGTTGTCCTAAAAAGAGCCTGGGATGCTGGCTTGCATTGACCCAGCATGAGGGACGGGTGATCGACGATCCAGGTGCCAGACTCGCGCCTCTTTTACACAGGCCGCCATCATCGGCACCGCCGATAGCTGTGAGAGCAACCAATGCCGTTGACGAACGGCTTTCTGGGCGAAAATAGAACTCCTCCTCCGCATGCGATTGTTGTGTTAGGACCGAGTGCAGAGAAAGGTAGAAAAGTTCCTTCGCCAGCTCGGTCACAAGTAACTCCCGTTTGCGGGCGCGGGACTCATTCTGGCCATCGTCCAGCCTGACGCTAGCATGACTACCACCATACTCAGACTGAGACGCCTCTGCAGGAGAGGAAGACGGTGCGAATGGAACCGTGGTGCAGGAGACGAAACCTGGATCGGCTAGCCTGTTACCGGCACCGTCGCGAGCGGCATATACTCGCATTGGATCTCGAACATCGGATTGAAGTAATTTGGCGAGTGCGAGGAGAAAGCGGCCGGCGGGCAAGCCGAACAGGGAAGATTCGGAGGCGGTGCGAAGTGGGGGAAACGATTCACGAAGATGCCGAATCATCTTGGGATCAACCTTCTGCGAAGATGAGCTCTCCGAGGTGCGGATTGGGCAAGATCGCTTATGATTGTTGCGCAAAGGTGGTAAGAAATGCTTATGCCAAGAGTCAGCGCGCCTGAGGACCCCGAATGCGAGCAGCTCCTCCTGGTTCCATCTGCTGGCAGAGGCTCCCAACGTGCCAAGATTCGATAGAACGCGAGGGCCCTCCGGGCTAACGAGTTGCGCAACAGTCTCAGGGAGATTGGGATCGCGTGACATGGCTGTGACTTAAGCAGGGATGGGGAGAATAAGAAATCAGAGACCACTACTGAGCTCGTATTGTCGTGCCACAGAGCTGTGGTATTGCCAAAATGCGTTGTCAACACGGGCTGGCGACTGGGGAGTGCGGGGCATGTCTCTCCTTGGTCGCGCCCTGTCACGTGCGGTGCTGTTGACACGCTGTGAAGAATCGGGCGGACGAAATCAGCGCCACCCTTGACATCAACATTGACAGACGTCAGCACAAGCTCAGCCAAGGACACTTATAGACGACAACGGCCGAGGAATGATTCGGAGAAGGAGCGATCATGGCTCTGCCGAGTCAGTCACTGCAAGTCTATGGAGGGGAACGGTCGAAGCGAACGTGCCATCGCAATTCCGCAGACGACAGAGCATCGAAACGAAGAAAATATGCGCCTTGCGACGGGCGAAGCGCCACCAGGCCACTCACGTCCGGTGAACGCCTTTGGGGCGTAACATCTACCTCCTCGCTATACTGCGGCGAAATGGATAAGGGCTTTTTTGGCATAAGCTTCGAGCGGACGGCGAACGAAAGTGACGCAGCATCTCAATACCAGGTCACGCAGCGGAGCACTGCAAAAAAGCTGAAGCGCTATGGCGACGCTAAGCTCTACGCAATAAAAGCGCTACTTGAACCGTTCGGAATGCGGCCATGGGAGCGAGGGCAAGGACGGAGGCTTCGGTTACGATACGGATATACTACGTCGGTGGTGGCTACAGATGGGGTCTTTCGAAATTCATCCACGGGTTCAGTAGTACCATATATCGACTTTGCGCGACAGCAGCAAAGGAAGGACGTGCACATTATAGCTCTTCTACGAAAAGCCGAAAGAGAGGAGAAGCAGAACAGAGCACGTATCGCCGAGGAGCAACGACGCATCAGGCCCAAGAAAGCAGAAGAAGACGCTCAAATAGCATTGATTGTAGCGGCGATGGCGCAGGAGATGTTGAGGAGCGGTGCACCGGACCAATTGGATGCGTGGGTGAAGGTCATTGGCATTAGCAAGTCAGAGATCTTTCTGTACCGAGCATTGGTGTCGAAAAAGTTTGTGCAAACATTCGATGCGAGTGAGGGATTCGTCATACAGTATCGAAGCGCTTCGTTGAATGATCAGAACGGTGTCTTGCAGCAGCTTCATCGCTTGCTCACGGAGAAATGTCCATCTGGTAACCAGCCCGGCGCGGCTGAGGAGGTAGAATGTTGAAACACTATACTGCTAAGGATATGAAAGAATAGAATTTGTATTACTATGCGATCAGCGTCTCTATGAGCAAGTCTACACACAGCCATCATTCTAGGAATGGAATGGCGACGCAGACATGTGTGCCTCATTGTCGTCACTCGAGAGAAGCCCAAGGATAAGGATGGAGACCAAGGAGTTGCCAAGCAGGTATGCGGGTAAAAATGGAAAGTCATGTACGTTTCAACGGAATAACGCTAAAGGACCTCACTGCGCTATAGCCGGCGGCACCTTTTTCTGCGGCGAATAGGATGATGGCAGCATCTTTTGCCATGGTGTGGAAGCACCAGGGCAGCTCGACCGTGCAGAGCCAGGCGACTCGATAAGGAAGTACATTGTGACCACGCAAGCACGGGCCTGTTAGCTGCAGACGGGAATGACCTTGACAGCTGTCTGCATGCGGGTGTGCGAAAGCAGAGCTGAATTCCGGCGACTGACAGCTCCCACCAAGCCCATATATATACCAGGTCGACTACTGCGGTAGTAGCAAGCCTGCGCCGATCAAATTCGTTGTCTTGTCGAGGGTCTTTTACTGCCGCGGGCTCGTGGGCGGTGTGCAGGTTGACGTATTGGGCCTGGTGGAAGCTGTGCCCGGCTAGCTGCCGCGCCATTCGCCCGGCGTTTTGTATGGTGTTTGACGGGCTTGTTCCCTGCGTATTGTCTTTGCCTGTAGTACTCCTCCACTAAATCCGGAGCGACTTTCCACATTTTTGATACTGGCTCGAGTGAGTACGACTCCTTGTCGAAACCTGTCCATTGCGTTTCGAATTCCTCCTCCTCTGTTTCGTCAAGAATCTTCAGTGGCTGGTACATTTTATTCTTAGCCTTAGGTCGGCGTATGGACTTCCATAGATTGAGAAGGCCCATTTCATTATCAAGGTGCACATCTCTCTCGCGGACCAACTCAATGCTCTCGTTCGATTCGACAGGCATCAGTCTCAAGGCCAGAATGCCCCGTTTGAGCCACCTGCAGCCTCTGTACTCCCATTTTCGACCATTGTAGTCAATCGTCGGTCTTGAAATAGGTTTGCTTGCTCGCGGTTGCTTGCTCGGTGGCAATTCATGCTGGCTTAGACGAGCAAACCTGTTGGCGTCGCTCCACGAAGCTGGCACGCCCGACGACCCCGGTCTATCCGACACCGCCGACCCGACCGGCGACGAGGGTTCCGTGGTTCGTGCGAAGTGACCCGGCGATCTCGCGTCAACCGACGGTATTTGTTCGTTTGCTGTGTTTGAACCGGGCTTAGCTGGCACATCACTATGAGAGGTTAGCAATGTCGGGTAGGCAACCGCGGTTCGCGTACGCCTCAACCATCACTGCCTCGGGAGCTCGCCTTCTCTGTGACGGCGGCCGGTTTAGCGGGTTCAGCAGATCAGCCAGAGTGAGCATGCTGAGGGCTAATAGCTAACTATCAAGACAATTGATATGTTGAACTCACAAAGTTTTGCGCAAAATCGAGTCAATGAAGAATTGGACACGCGAAGATGGCGCGCTAAGTTCTGGTGGAGCGCACGCCGGAGCACCCACTTGCCGTTCTCAGTGCACGTAGGCACCAGAAAGCCGGTGCTCATGCCTAGGGTGGGATCGCAGCTGGTGTTCGGTGAGCAGCATAGAGCAACGGGTCAATGCCGCGGAAAGCCACTGCCCATGCCGTGGTCGAGCTGAGTAGCCGGCGTGTGCAGCGTCTACATCTGCAGCAAAGAGACACTACTGATGGCAGTCTAACACCACACTTACAGTGCATGCCATGGTTTGGTGGGGAGCGCAAGCTACTGGTCCACCCTAAGGGCACCCCGGTAGCCAACATTCGCAGCATGTGCCAGAAGTTGGCGAGCGGCAGAAAGCCGCTGCTCATGCCAGTCCCAACCCCAGGTGCTTGCGACCTATTCCATACTTTGATGGAGGGAGAAAGTCGCTGCTAATGTCAAGAGTTGACCACGCGAGCGTGCGCAGCCTGAGCAGAAAAAGTCGCTGCTGATGCCTGTCCAGCGTCAGGCGCCGCAACCCACTGCCCGAATTCAAAAGGAGCGAAAAGCCACTGCTCATGCCAAGAATGGAATTACAGCGGGTGTTGGCAACATGCACAGCCAAAAAATGCCCCTCATCGGAAGTGTGGAACCGCAGCGAGTGTTGATAGTATGCGCAGCGGAAAGCCGTTTGCTGATGCCCGTCCAGCACAAAGAACCGAGTCTACGGGTTGGTGGGGTGCGCAAGACGCTGATGAGGGGTGAACCTAGTAGCGGGCCTTCGCAGCACACACCAGAGGATGGTGAAGGGCACATCGCTCAGGCTCAAGCGCATGGGAAAGAGGTGTCACAATGTGCTCCGGAAGGACGTCACTTTCGTGGGCGCAGGGAGTATTCGTACGGGGATGTCAGCTTCGGGTGTGTACAGTAACTGTGGAGTACCTCAGCATTAAGCTCGGAAACATAGAAAAGGGTGCGGCGGGGAGGTTTGACTTCGTGTGACAAGCTTTGACCCTGACGGTGTGCTGACTGGTGACAGAGGTGCNTTGGTGGGGTGCGCAAGACGCTGATGAGGGGTGAACCTAGTAGCGGGCCTTCGCAGCACACACCAGAGGATGGTGAAGGGCACATCGCTCAGGCTCAAGCGCATGGGAAAGAGGTGTCACAATGTGCTCCGGAAGGACGTCACTTTCGTGGGCGCAGGGAGTATTCGTACGGGGATGTCAGCTTCGGGTGTGTACAGTAACTGTGGAGTACCTCAGCATTAAGCTCGGAAACATAGAAAAGGGTGCGGCGGGGAGGTTTGACTTCGTGTGACAAGCTTTGACCCTGACGGTGTGCTGACTGGTGACAGAGGTGCTGAATTTGCCTGGCGCTTCGGTAAGCTGTCGAATGCAAAGTTGTTAGGCACACTCCGTAGCGATGCGCGACAGGGATGGGATGTGCGCTGGGTATGGCCTGTTGCCTAATTAGACAGCACAGGCACGCTGATCGCGCCGCCGAGTACCACGCATGTACAAACAAGCAGCGCCCAACAGCAAGCCGGAGTGTTGCCGCCGGCGTCCAAGGTCGTCGCCGCGGCCCAGTTGTTGCAATGCTTCTGCCTGGTATTGTTAGAGGCTGCGCGGCGTTGCCCACCTGCCACCGCGTCGTCCGTGCCAATGTGCGCTAGCTCATAGTGGCCCTTTCGGCATGTCAGAGTTCTAGACGGCAGAGTAGGTCGGGCGGCCATCTTGTCTACACGCTGTCCGCAAAAGCCGGTCCTACGATTCTCGTGCTCATATGCCCTTGGAAGTCTGCTGTGTCGTCAAGTCGTAGAATTTGGCGTCCATTCCCAAGTCTAGGTGGTGGCCGAACCCCACGTTCTCGCGCGTGATCGACGGGTAACTCCCAGGCCCATGCAAATGATACAGGTAGCTGGTGCATTAAAATATTGAGGTGCACTACAGAGCTAAGCACCTTTGAAGGCATTTTGCAAACGACGAATGGACCTCTAGTATACTTGTAAGAAACTAGTAATCAATCCTGCCAACTTACAGCGCCGCCAGAAAAGCCTGGAACTCTGCTTCCCTAAGCTTGGCCGCTGTCAGACTTTTTAAATTGGCCTGACGCGATTTTGGGCTGTTGGTGCCCTGACACGCTCTCAACACCTTATAAATAGTGGAATAGTCACCGAACCGCCCCGACTCTGTAGATTTGATCTTCTCCAGCAACTGGTCTATTTGTTCTGCCGAGTAAGACACCCGGTCAGATCGCAAAAGAGTAACGACACAATTGTACTGACGATTAGCTGCAGCCCAATATACAGCATCTCCGGACTCCTCAAGATCCGCCGAGTTGAGGTCGGTCTGGATATCTTCGCACCGCAACAACTGACGAACAATGCTTTCATGGCCATGCTTTGCGGCCATGGAAAGAGCCGTCCAAGTGAGTCCTGTGTCGAAGCTGTGGTGTATTGTCAATTGATTGACATTCGCCCCGCTACGAACAAGTAGATCAACGGTTTTCTCACGACCCCACTGCGCAGCAGTCACAAGCGGCGTCTGGCCGTTGTCGAAAGGAGTGTTGACGCAAGCCTGGCGGTCCTGGCGGCATTGAAGGAGCCTTTCGACGACAGGACAGAGACCTTTTTCAATCGCTTTTTCAAGCACATCTATGCCGTTCGTTTCCTTGGTCAAGTCCGTATTGTGCTGTTCCAGGAGAAAACTTGCAGCCTCGAGTTCGCGGGAGCAAACGGCTTGTGCCAGTGCCGTCTGACCTACACCATTGCGTAGGTTTACATCCGCTCCCCGGTCAATCAGTAGCTTGAGAATATCCGTCCGGCCCAACGATGCGGCAAAAGTAAGTGGCGTAGCGAAGCCGTCCAACACAGCGTTGACAGCGCTCGGGCAGTACCGAAGGAGTCGGTCAACAACGGGGCCAAATTCTTTCTGTATCGCCGTTTTAAGCATATTTATGCCATTCGTTTTGTCCTCCAAATCTATGTCTGGGTGATTCAAGAGAAGTTCTGCAGTGCTGGTGAAGTCTATCTCTTCCGTCCGTAGAGACTTCATAAAACGTGTCCTCTCTGGGGTGTAGTTTTCGATGACCA
>LNDK02000039.1:348955-542535 GCA_001455915.2 Samsoniella hepiali | reverse complement strand
ACGATTTATTTACAAGAGGCTTTTCTTGGCTTGGCTGGTACTTGTAAGCTGTCAGTGGTAGGGCAAGCAGGTGCGCTTGTCCGAGAGCAGTTCTCTCGGGGTTTACCACGTATCCAGCCATCGGTTGCCATGAGGGGGTCCTGGGCGGCCAATGGCGCCCTGTGAGGCGGCGGGAGGAAGGCAAGAGTGGCCGCAGATGCATTGTGCTGCGGGAACGTCACATGGAATACAGGCTCTGGATGCAAATGATCTGCATGACCGAGGCTTGCCTGTGCAGGATGCTTCATGTAATGTGCTGGTATGGCGCCGCCGAGAGGGGGTGAGCTGAAGCCGAAGCCATTGGGTTCTGCAACCTGCTTTGCATGTCGATTGCTATGCTAGAAAGAGGAAAGAACGAACAAGGTTGAAAGAGAGAGAGGCTTGAGAAAAGTATATAAAAAATCGCCGAGGAGGGCTGGCCGTCGGAGGAGTCGTGAGCCGTAAATGCCAGAAACCTTGTCGACAACCACCAAAAAGCCACCCATTGGAATCATGTCGTGGGCGATTGTGCACCACACACTGACACACACACACAGGATGGCCAGGGTTATTACAATGGAGCCATGGGTCATTGGGACCAGGACAGGGAGTAGGCTGGTCGCTCTCCGCTTTTCTGATCGGGATTGTGCATCGCGGACTTGTTGTTGGCGGAGGATGGGCTTTTTCGTTGCCAGAGTGGCACACACACACACCACACACTCATGGGTCCGCAAATAGTGACAGTAGGAAAAAAAAAAATATGTGACACGACAGGAGCGGGATGGCCAGAAGAAGCAGGCATGGCCGCGAACTCGGTGGCACGGCAGCATCACGAGAGGCAGAAGAACGCATGTTAATATACGTAGTGAGCGTGGCTAGCTGGGTTGTGACGGCGCGCCCGCCGACTTTATATTTTTATTGGAAATGTTGCTTGTATTCACGACTTATTATTAAACGCGTGAATTGTATAATTTTCTTCTTCTTTGCCTTTCTTTTGCATGTTTCTGTAATCTGCTTTTATCGCGCCATGGCTTTGGACGAGCGGCGCAGCTTGGCGATAACGAACGATTGGGGGGGGGGGGGGGCGTGAGAGTACCATGTACCTACAAGCCCTGCACACTGATGCCCCCCCTGCCCATCGTCCGACGCCCGCCCAGCGCGCCACCCCCAGCGGAGCCCTTTTGCCTGTCGTGTCGCCATTGTGCTGAGCAGCAGCCCAGCGGGGAATGCTGCACGGTAAACAAGGTCGTGCAAGCGATAAGGTAAGATGATGAGAAAAAGAGATGTAAAAAAGAGAATGAAAAGCTAGACAATGGTAAAACAATTGGTTAAAATTGGCATCAACGGCAAGAAGGAAAAAAAAAAAAAAAAAAAAAAAAAAGAAACGCGGTATTAGAGTTTTGTGAATTTGGGGGCAGTTGATATTAACCAGGAGCGGCCCATGTACCTAGTACTTTGGCCGGCCGAAAAAAACCAAGGCAGAAGTTGGGGACGGGTCCACATGGGAAGCTGTTTTGGCATGATTTTTAGCGATATTGGGCAAACCCACTTTCTCTCACTTTCTCGTGTCTGACGGGCCGCGGGTGTCAAAGTCCTCTGTAATTGACCAGTACAGCGCGTGTCAGAGTACTACTGTGGGCCAAGCTCCCGGGCTTTCCCTGTGTGGTGTTTTAGCGTTTCGCGCCGGCGCGGCACCAAAGACATTGGGGAGGGCAAGCAAGCCCATCATCAACAAGGAACAAATGTTGCAGGCTTGATGCCAACTACACAGCACACCCACGCTATTGAAATGCGGCAATAAACCCGGCTACCTAGGCTTATCCCATCACAGACACACAGCGCACTCCTTCCCCCCCCTGTATTTCCCTGTAGCCCCGGGCGATGCGCTGCTGCTGCCAGAGCCTTGCTCGTTCTCCTTTTTCCCTCTCTCTCTCTGCCAGCCCCAGCCCCAGCCTCAGCGCCCAGCCCAGCCAGGCTCCGCCGGCAGCCCATCATCCTTTCCACGCCTTGCTCTCAACCTACCACCCCATCCACCAAGAAAAATATCGCTCTTCTCTCACCACCACCACCACCACCACCACCTGCTGCTTCTGTTTTTGCCTTTCCCGGAGGTCATTTTTCTGTCCATCTCGAAAATCGAGCGACGGCTTTCCCCCTCTGGAAAGCATCTCTTCAGAACGACGCCCTGGCCTAGCCCGGTTTGTCAGGCTTACCTAGGTACCTACCTGAACCTCTGCTGCCGAAACAGTAGCGCCGCCTGCTTGCCAGAGACAACACGCTACACAGGCACTCGACTATTCCAGCATTCCAGCAACCGACATATTGCCCATTCATCTCTCTTAATTCCGACCAGACACCCGTCTTTCGTGTCCATCATCCCCCCGCGGCGCGTGTCTTGCTCGATTTCGTCGCTTTTCCCACGATAACAAAACCCCGGCCTCGTCGTGTAGCCGTCGCCCTCGATCCCACCACCGCCGCACCTTGAGCGACTTCATCACCACCTTGGGCCGCCCTCACCCATACGCCGCGGTTCCTGGTTCTTTTTTTGTGCGACCTGACCATTTGCTTCTCGCTTCTACTTCTTCTTTTTGACGACTCGCGCGTGTTGCTTACGGCCGCCTTCTCTCGACCTGTTCCTCCCCGCTCTCGCTCGTTGCGTTTCAGCAGCCTTCACCCCATTCTGGCAACGATTGTGATGGCCCAGGACTCTTGACAACCTTGCGAAATCCATCCCCTCTTGCATCAACATCATACTCTCCCAAAACATCGACATCATGGCCCCTTCCACAAGAGCCGCCGGCCTCGTCTTGGCCTTGGCGGCCCTCACTCGTCATGCCTCCGCCATCGACGTCAGCATCTGTTCTGATTTCAACACTGCATCTACCAACACCAGTATGTCTAAATCTACCAATCTCGCACCCGGAAACTTCTTTGCCTTCTTGCACGATGCTAACCGCCTTGTCTAGACACGTCATATCTTCAAACCAACGGTCTTTGCTCAGACTACTGCCGCGGCACCTACGTCTTTGCCATCACCTCGCACGACAACTGCTGGTGCTCCAACTACGAGCCCGCCAAGGCCAATGTTCTCAATACCAAAGATTGCAACTTTCCCTGCCTCGGCTTTCCTTACGAATTCTGCGGCATCAAAGGCAAGGATGGCTACAGCTATCTTAGTCTCGGCCCTCAGCCATCTGGCACCAAGGGCTCCGGCGATAGCAGCCCTTCTTCCACCTCTTCCAGCTCTTCCACCACCTCCAAACCCGTAAGTCAAAAACGTCTTCTGGCCTGTCACTCTCCATTCCCAAATTTCCAAGTCTTTTAAACCCCCGCAGCGTCTAATTTGAGACGCCGCCCGTGATCCACTCCCTTGACCTCTCCCGCGTTTTCTCAGGCCGGACCACAAGTTGGTATTGGCAGGGGTAGTAACCAAAGAGTCCAGGAATCAACAACGACCCCATCCAAGACTACTTCGTCTCCGTCCTCGACGCAGTCGACCCCTTCATCTGTATGACGACCCCGTAACGAACCCCTCCAAGTGCCAAGCCCCGATGCTTGCTGAGTCCTACCATGGGATATCCAACATGTTACATCAAGTGATGGTGTCGCAACTACATGTGCCAAATGATTCCATGTCAAGTGATGGTATCAAAAAACGGTATATATATATCAAGCGATTATATATCAAGCGACGGCATATGCCGAGTGATTGAATCATCATCAAACGACAGCACACCAAGTGGTCATATTATACATACAACGACAGCACATACCTAGTGGTAACCGGCTCTGAACTCATGCAGCCATAGTGCACAATCTGTTGCCCGATACACATGCCCATTTAATCGTCTCATGACGGAATGCGACGTAGGACTGCTCTTACGTTGCGCATTCCCGCACCCTATCCGTCTTCACCAGGATGTTCAATCTTCACTAGCAACTCGTATATATTGTGCCAGCGTGCTAACCAAATCATCCAGACCCAGCAACCCTCGAGCAGTATTGTCTCAACCGTCACGGTCGGCGGTAAGGTAACCACCGTCATTGTCATGCCATCGGCTACTGGCGATACCAGCCAGGAAAATAAGCCCGTCCCTGCTGGCAGCTCTGGCAGCTCCGGCCTCGGCGGTGGTGCTATTGCCGGCGTTGTCATTGGTGCTTTGGCCGGCATAGCCCTCATCGGTCTGCTCGTCTGGTTCCTGCTGCGTCGCCGCAAGCAAAATGCCGATGACGAGTTCAGAGATGATCCTAGTGTGCGTGGCAGTTCTCGCGGCCGAATGGGCTCTCACCAGCACGACCTGAGCATAGCGGGCTCGGCTGCTTCTCCGGGCTCAGCCGGCAACCGTAGCAGCATGTTGCAGGTTGACCCGCGCATGGACCCGTTCAAGCAGAACCTCTACATGCGTAATGGCAGTGTTGAGAGCGTCAACACGCTGCGAGACGACCACGACTACTCGAGACGTATCCAGCAGCCCAAGGTGCTGAGGCCGACAAACCCCGACCCCGACACGTGAGTCTAGCCTCGCTAGACGGCTGGTGGTGCAGAAGCACCGCCCAACAACCCTGTTTGCATTTGCAAAGACTGTCAATTTCACTTCTGGACATGATTTAGAGGGGACTTCACCATGACGACGTACACGATTTCGATTCAGTGGTCTCCAGACCTTTACATACACTTTTGGGAAGCGAACACTTGGACGCTAATTTGGATACGGCGCCAGCACGACTCTGCACATTTGCCTCGCAGTATGATGCACATCTGCCTCGCACTATGCCGCAGTACTCTGCTGTGCTCCGAGAGCGACACATTTTTTGAATAGAGAAGGGCCTCAACATGGCTGCATTCATTGGCTGCACTCCTTGGCCAATCTGCTTGACACGGCAAAGTTGCTGGTGTTGGACGAGAGGATTGGTGACTTGGATGGACACAGCGTGTGCTTGTATTTTGGAATGTTTTGTTATTTTTATCATTTTGCATTGAGCACCTCGAACAATTAAAAACAGAGGACTCGCCCAGCGGCTGGGACATGTTGCTGACCTTTTTGGGTTACAAGTATGGATATTTGGTTACTTTTTTCCTGTTTCTTTCCTTGTTTTGCAGTTCAATCTTGTATATAGGGAGAAGAGAATTGGCAACGCAATGGAGGTCACTGGACAAGGGCCACGAGGAGGAAACATAATTTGTGTGGTATTCGATAGCGAAATACAGTACATTTGCACACTATTGATGCTGATTTGATGTGCAGTTCTATGTGTTATTTGTGTGCGGTCGTGTGTATTGGGCTGGTCATGGCATCTTTTCAATATATCATGACGCTGCAAAACATGTGCCTTTTTTTGCTTTTTTTTCGTGGCTTTTTTTTCTCATTTTGTGTTGTTGTCTCTTCAGCCAGTCTTGGATCTCTGCCACCTCGCCTCACTGCCCCCCGATGCGGTGCGTGCCGTGTGTTTCATGTCAGACAGGCAGGGCAGGTTGTGTGTGTCAGGGGTTACATGCATGGCTCCCCTCGCATCGGCCTTGTCCTTCCGGGTCTTGGATCTCTGTCGTGAAAAAGAAAAAGCAAACATGGGGTGCATTGCATGGTGTTTGGATTGATTTCCCCCTTGTCGCCCCTTCCAGCATTCCCATGTTCAAGGATGAAAATTTTGTTGTTGGCGTCCCTTTACGTAGTTACCTTGCATATAAAAGAAACAACAGAATTCACAGGATAGACAAGAGTTAAGAACAAAAACAAATGCTCGCAAACGAGAGTTGCCATGCATCTTCGTCAGTTATTAGCTAAGCTACTTCCTGTACTGCCACTCCTAAACTGTCCGTCTCCGCCGGGGGTATACTCACACACAACTACACACAACTACTCACAACTACCTCGTCGTCCAGCTCCTCTCAATTTTCTTCATGGCAGACGCAACCCAGATATCCCAATACATGTCCCCAAAATTCCCGAGAATGTTGTGTTCGTAAATGTTGGTTTTTCTTCTTCTTTAGCGGTCCAGTCATGCCCAGAAAAGGCGAAAAAGATGAGGTATGTGAAGAAAACAAGAAAAGCGAAATCGTTAAAAACGCCGAAAATAAAACCAAATCGCTAAGCAAAAAAAGCAGATCAAAGCTAACAGCCAGTGTATACCAACATGAATCCAGCTTGTTTAGCGGCCTTGGCGAGGAGGCTCCCACATGGCCTGACCAATGACCCCATGCTCTTCACCTTGGCGAGCGTTTTGCGGCTGCTGTTGACTTTGGTGGTAGTATTGTTGCTGCTGCTGTGGTTGAAGTGAGGCGTAGGGGTCTTGCTGCCAAGTCGTTGGCTGTCCGCTGGGCCGCTGGGCATACGGATGTTCCTGCGGCCTGGAGCTGTCATTGTAGCTTCGGCCGCCCTCGAATGACTGCAAGTAAGGCTCGTGGACTTGTATTCGGGGGGGCGAGTTGTTTCGCGAATCATCTCCCATGGGACGCGAGTGTGGGTTGGTCTGGGCATGCTGCATAAGACCGGCCGTCTCCTCTCCAGAGACGACCACCCCCGCAGCAGCCGCGCCGACATCGCCGTCGCGGGCAGGACGGGCCGGCGCTCTACCATATGGGTTTTCGCTGTCATATGGGTTCGCACCGACAGGCTCCTCCATGGTGGCACCAGGTCGGTACGCATCGTAGGAAGTGCCGCTGCCCTTGTGTTCATCCAGGTTGTCCATGTCGTGAGCATCTTGACGGCGGTAGCTAATGTCCTCCTTGCGACGGCGGATGCCACAGAAGAGCCAGCGAACGCCGCGACCAAAAGCTTTGATAAAGTCCCAAATGTTCAAGGCGTCCCAAAGGGCAGCAAAGCCCAGGTAACCGCCCTGGGATCTCTCAAGTTCGATGACAACAGCCCTGTTGTCACCTTTTTGCAAATCAGGGCTTGGGTAGTAGCGTGTGGTAGTGGCGTACTTGGTGTAGGGCTTATAAGGAAACGCCCAGAGATGAAGCACAGCAAAGGCAGCCATTTCGATGCAGAGCAAGAGGGCGGGGATGCCAACCTTGATATCGGGATAGGCGACGACCTTGTTGGCATGGACAATGTGCAGAGTCGAGGTGCCGACAGAGATGGCAGATGCCTGCCAGAAGGACAGGAAGACGACGAGCTTGATTGCGACAATCTTGATGAGGAGCTTCTGCTCCTTGAGGGCCTCTTTGAGCTGAACGTAGACCTGAATGAGGCAGAACATGGCAACAGTGACGGCCAGCGCATTGAGGACAATGATCTAGCAGCAAGGTTAGTGTGGGTGGTAAAAAATGGTATGGAATATGGCATACCCAAATGTGACCGAAAACGGGACTGTTGGAGCTTTCGCAGTACTTTTCAAAGTACTGGGAGACGACGGCGGAAACGGTCATGGCGACGCGGACAAAGCAGTACTGGTAGACACCAATCCAGTTGATGTTGAACCAGGTGAGGCCGCTTGTGGGGGTGCGCCAGATACCGCGCTGCTTACCGCAACAGGCGGCAAACCAGTTGACGGGCATGACCCAGGGCTTGATGGGGTGCAGTTCGCGGAAGAACTCCTTCTGTGCGTGCAGATCCGGGGCAACATAGTGACAGAGCAGAGCAAAGAAGGAAGCAATGGCAAAGGCCTCATAGCAATCGGAAATGACCTGAAAGTAGATGGCGTGTCGGTACCATTGGATCTGTAGGAATGAGGAGATGGCGTAGACGGGGACCATGAAGAGGATGCGGATGATGCTGCGGCTGTTAGCTTGCGACTGAGAACACGGGCTGGGGATAATGGCTTACTATCGCTGCTCACGGGGCTTGGTGTAGTGCATGGCATGCATCCAAGCGAGGTATAAGCTGAGAAGGACAGCAATGAGAGTGCATGCTGCGCCAATGATGCGGGCGAGCTCGTGAAAGGTTAGGTTTCCGACAATGTCGATTTCGTCGCCGGGCTCGACTGTGAGAGCGGTTAGCATGCTGCGCTTGGACAGGCCGAGTGTGAAAGCGCGTACTAATCAGATGTTCCAACGTGTTATTACACGTTAGATTCATCTTGCCGGGGAGATGCCAGCTTGGAAGCCAGCAGTCAGATGTAAGGGGGGTTATATCCTGGTCGTGTCGCCGTAGGCGGCTCGATGTAGCTGCTACGAGGTTGTGGTCGTAGTCGGCGGCGGATCGAGCGGCGCAGTTGACAAAGGATTACCCAGAGGGCGTTCGGATCGGTATAACGGAAGTAAACGGTCGACAAGGTCTGGCGTCGCCGGCGAGCTGAACCAAGACGTGAGGGTGACTGTGGCTGGCGAGTCACCGTTTGACGGGCAACCGAGGAAATAGAGTTTTGCCGCGCGTTTCGCAACTGGGCGTCGGCAGTGGTGGTTGAGCCGTCTCGAGAGCGGCGTTTGCCAGAGCAAAAAGCTTCGTATCGCACAGTCGCATCAACCAAAAAAGAGAAGGCCAAGATGTCTGATTTCGACGCGGCCGATCGATGGCGCGTGGCTGGATCTAGTTGCGCAGCGGGTTAAGGGCGACTTGGCAATGGAGGGGGGCGGAAGCTTGTGTCCGGAATGCTGCTAAATCGGTGGTCGGGAGGAGAGAGAGAGAAGAAGAAGAAGTTCAGACGGATGCTGGATGGGGGGACATTAAACAATAAAGCCGTGGTCGCGCGATGATGATGCAGGAGAAAAACGGAGAATGCGATGCGATGAGGATGACGGGATTTTATGAGACGACGCAAGGAAAGAAACAAGGGAATAAGAACAGTGAGATGTGTTTTTGGTCAAGACGGTGAGATGTGGAAGAAGAGCTGGCAGAACAAAGCAGGGAGACGGTTGGCTGATTCACCAGCGCTGTGTAGTGAACGGTAGCGGGCGGGTACCTGAACGGGAGGGACCTGAGGGGGGGGGGTGACGCGCTAGCACTGCACGTACAGCGCCTATGTGCTTGTAGACTCAGCGGTTTTTACAGTGACTGAGCCTCCAAAGAACGCCCTGTACAATCCGCCAGTCTGCCCCGGCACACACACAGCCTTGAACCCCACCACAGAAACCACTCAAGGGCGCTGTGGATGGGGTTTGCTTTTATTTAGATATGCCCGCTCACTGACTGACTTGACTCCCTGGCCTGCGTGTCTCGGGAAAATGCGCCAAACCGATGGCCTGGGCTGCATGACGCACACAGCCACCTTGGTCATCATGTAATGCGTTGGCCCGTCTCACAGTGTATTTTGTGTTTGCACAGCACCAGCACAAAGAAAAAGGATGCGCAGCAACCAACCAACCAAGAAAAAACCGTCCCGTATGCCTTTTCTCGTTTGCTACGAAAAAGAATATCGGGCCGCTGTCCAATCTCTGACTTGTCTCCTGCCAAGCTGCCAAGGCGCATTTCTACAGACGGGGACTTTCAGTGGGCTTGTGGTGGGCTGCTCACGGCAATAAACGTTACGTGTGCCGCCGCTCTGTAATATCCTATCCCCCCCCACCCTCTTCTTCATCCATCCTTCCACACAACAACGCACTGCCCACACACTGCCCAACACGGATACCACACTGGCAGGCAGGCAGGCAATACGATAAGTCATGACGGAGCCTGGTTTCACAAAGCAGTAAAAAAACAATGTCAAGAGATAGCTGAGCTGCTGAGATGCAGCGTAAGTCTCAGCCGCAGCAGGCCGCGCAGACTCATCAGCTCAACTCACCCGCCGCCGCCGCTCGCCTCGTACAGAGTGTGAGAGTTTTCTTCCTGTCCGCCGCCCAACCTGGGCATTCTTTAGTTGGACGCTAAAGGATCTCGTTTCAGGGGTCCCCCTTCGTGGCTGTGCCTAGCCTTGGTGCCGCCAGCATGACGTGTTTTGGAGCCCTCCCGGGCCTGTCTAGCGCCGAACTGTCGTCCAACCACGACAAATCGGTATGCGAGTTGGGCAAACTACAACGCCCTACAATGTTCGCTAAAGCTAAAAATAAGAGAAAAAAATAAGCCACAAGGTGAGCTGTGTACCTCAAAGACATCTCCCTTTGATAACGCCAAAATTCCATGCCACCACAAGACTGCTACTAGCACGGCCCAAGACCGCGTCATCAAGCCTTGACACCGACATTTATACATTATATACAATTCAAAGCACCCTCTTCCAGATCGCAAGCTTGCCATCTTCGTACATGCCCTGTTCAACTGCATTTGAGCCGTTTTGTGCGACAGACACACAGGTTCCCTCCCGTCATTGTGTTCTGCTTGGACTCGCCAGCCGCGCTGGCTGAGCAGCCCAAGTCCTCGAGGTATGACCTCGCACAGCGTCCTTGGGTATCACCGCAAAATCGAAAAAAAAGGGAAAAGAAACCGTCGTAAAAATCGAAAGAGGAAATGAAATTTTGATAGTAAATAGTAAAATGTGTCGTCCAAGTCAAACGCCGCAAACATTCTCGTGCGTAAAATCCCCCTTTGCTCTGCTCTTGCGTCTCCTGCTCCGGTTGTCTTTTCGTAATTGTACAGATTTCGTCTTTTTGCTTTGGACATCTTTGAGAGATATTTCCACCCAGTTCAACCGATCAAACGTGGAGACGTTCAACCATCATCTTCTCGCTCGCTTCTCTCCCCTGTCGTTCGACATATTGCCCGCGCCCTCCTCGCTGCGTCTCTTGCGTCCGCGATCCTCACGGTGCCCACGCTCGTCGGGTCTCTGCCCGCCGCTCCCACGGCCGCCGCCGCTGCCGCCGCGGTTGTTGTTGCCGATGGCATGGCCAGGCCAGTCTGGTCCTGCGCCCGGCCCGCGAGGTCCTTGTTGTTGCTCACCGCCAGCAGCCTCGCCGCCCACGGACCGCCTGTCGCGGAACTCGCCCTGACCACCGGTCTTGCCATCGCGCTCCTGGCTGCGAGGCCGTCCCGATCGGCCTGCCCGGTCACGGTTGTTGTTGTTGTTGTCCCGGTAGCCTCGACTCTGGTCTCGCCCGCTGCCATCGACATTGGCAGGGCCTTTGGGAGCGTCTATCCAGCGTGCGTGTTCTGGCACTGCCGCGGGGGCCTGCGGTCCGCCGGCGAGCACCTGCGCATCTGAGTTGCCTCCCAGCATCTGCCGAGACTGGTTCTGTCTGCCATGGTTGTTGGCGCGGCCGCTGCTGTCAAGAGAGCCCTGTTGGAGAGCGTTGTTGATGCCCAATAGTTGACGGCGGCCACCACGGTGTCTATCGGATGATGCTGAAGGTCCCGTTGGGATGTTTCCGTCACCGCCACGGTTCTGACTCGGCGGGGGACCTGGGGGCGGAGGAGGAGGAGGCGGTGGCTGCGCTGACTTGCCATCAAACTTGGCCAGCCGGTCCGGATGAACGCCGCTTGGGGTGCTGGCATCGTCGCCGTTGGATCCGCCTTGCCTTCTAGGCTGACTGCTCTGCAACGGTACAGCTGATCCCGGCGTGCTTGCCTCGTATCCACCACGTCGGCCGCGCCCAGATGCGGGGCCTGATGGTGGCTGTCGGTCCATAATCGGCGTCTGAGTTTGGTCAGATGAGGTCGTGCGAGTGTCTTGCTGGGCCGCTGGTCCGGTAGGGGTTGGTTGCACGCCTCTGGCAGCACCGCGACCTCGTGGCCGAGGACCCGATGGCGTCTCTGGTCCGCTAGAAATGGGATTGAGCCTGCCATAGTTGGGATCCTGGTAGCCGCCGTGGTGGCGCTTCTCTGAATCGGGACCGCGGGGAGCTCCGTAAAACGCCTCGGAGCGATCTGGACCCTTGTCACCGCGGGAAGAGCTAGATGCGCCTGGCGAGCGGTCTCGGCTGCGAGCCTGGGATCGAGGATCAACGCCAAGGCCATGCCCATGCCTCTCATCCATGTTGCTAGGTGGTCCGGCAGCGCTTTGTTCGCCATGGCGCCCTGCACGCCTGGGTGACTGTGTTCGCGGAGTTCGGTCACGATCGCGATCACGGCCATCGTATTTAGCAGACCGCCCGGATGACTTATCATCGCGCTGCTCCAGTAAAGCTGCTCGCTCCGGGTTGACATTGTCCATGCTGGTAGCTGGCTCTGGTCGTCGAGGCTTGGGCCGTTCCGATTCTTGTCCGTTACGCGGCGTCTTTACAGTCTCATCTTGAGCAAATAAGGCTGCGCGCTGAGGGTTCATCATAGGCTCTACCTGCCCAGGTTGAGGCGCCGGGGACGGAGCTGTCGTTTCGTCATTTCCGCGTCCACTTCTAGGGTTACGCGGTTGTCGTTCTTGCTCTCTCGTCTTGCTGGCATCCCCACTGGCACCATCTCGCTGTCGCTCCCGCTCGTTACGGCCCTCTCGGCTTTCGCGTGGCTCGCGCTGGCTCCGACCATCCCTGCCTTCTCTACCCTCACGGCCCTCTCTGCCCTCTCTGCCATCACGTCTCTCATGGCCGCGCGACTGATTAAATCGTTCTGGCGTGTAGTGACCGGGAATAGGCACATCCGGCCGGGTGGGGAGGTTAGGTCTATCAGGGAGATTGAGTCCTCTATCTCCTTTCGGTCCTGTTTTCGGCGTCGACGAGCGCGATTGGCCGGAAGTAGAGTTTTCCTCCTTTCCTGCCTCACGGCCGCCTCGCGATGGCCTAGCAGGAAGGTTGTCTCTTCCTGGACCGACGGGCGTGGCACCCAACTTCTTCTGCCTCGAGTCCTGAACCTCGCCATCCTCCTCTTCTCCAGCCTTGGATGCGTTGGTCTTACCAGCGGTGGGTTTAAAGTCTGGCGCCGTGGCACGTAGGATCGGGGTGGCGGGCTTGTTAGTCGTCTTTGCGTCGACATTCGCATTGGTACGGAATACTTGCACCAGAACCCACTTCGACTTTCGGCGCAGCAGCTCTGACAGAGCGCCTTGTGCAGCAACGGATAGATCCACACGCCCTCCAAGCTCGTCTCCGGGCGCTGTCTTTTGCACGCCTTCCTTCTGCGTAATCTTCTGTAGCTGTGTCGAAAACTGAGAAGCCATGAAGTCGATAGCCGGGAAAACGTCGACCACAGACTTCAGCACGGTGAGGGCATTTCGGATGTGCATCCATTCGCTACCACCCAGACAAGATTTCAGTGCACTATTCAGATTCCTGTGCCAGCCAAACAGCAAATCTCTAAATTGCGCATGCTCCACGAATGTCAAAGGCTTGTCATTGTCATCTACCGTAAGCGCGAACCCACGGAGACCGTGCTCACGAGACCCAATACCTTCCATCTCGTAGGCCCCTTGCGATTTTTGTTCTCTGGAATCTCTAGCGTTCCTAGCACCGGGTGGGGGGGCATTGTTGTGCCACTTGGCAAGATCCTGCAGAATGAGCTTGAGGAAGCGTCCCAAGTACTCAGCCTCGCGGACACTGCAGGTAAAGATCATCGTTCGCAGGCGATTGGCATTGAAGAGTCGGTTGTAGAGCGACATGAGCTTGAAGCCTGGCGCGTTATTGTCGTGTAGCGATTTGACGAAACGGAAGGTGTATTCAGTGTCAGCAGGCGAAAGAAGCACGCGAGGCAAAATGCACTGCTCGAGGAGCACATCGGATATGACATCGGCCTTGGCCGTTGGCACAAACGACGACTGGAACAGGTTCGTGAGGTATTCATTCCAGTTAGCCTGTGACTTGACATGTCTCTTGCGATCTTCCAGTAGGTTGATTTGTAGTTGAGTCAGCTCCTTTCGTTTCTCGGTGCGCATCTCTAGGCTGCGGCGTGACATATCGCTGCGGTCACGAAGCAGTACAGACTCTTCCGCCTTGAGGCGATCAGCCTCTGACTTGTAGATGTCAGCTGGACAGTAAATGTCACCCAATTGGAGGGCCCAGAATGTCGTAGCAAGTTCCGGTGTAATCTTCTCCCAGACTTCCGGACGCGCACTCGCCTTGACAGCACTTGTGAGTGACTGTAGCGAAGCCCCGATCTGCGCAAATTGAGCTTGATTCTGATCAATCACTGCTGCAACATCAGGTGTGGATTCCCTTGCTGCAGGCTTCTCCACCATTGCCAAGTCGCCATCTTTGTCAATTTGAGCCGGGCCGCTCTTGGGGTCGGCGCCTTCCGTATTCCAGTGCAAAACACGCTGAGACAGGCTAGCTCGGCCAATGAGGAAAGCCAGGCTGACGTCGAGGCCGTAAGACTGCATCAACTCTGGTATCGATGGCACGATGCTATCGAATTCGGGCTGTTCCAGGTTGTTCCACAAGAAGTCGAGGTATAGAATCAGCGTTTGGTGTGAATCGTCAATAATGGAGGAGAGGAACTTCAAATGGGCTTCATCTTCGGGGATTTGGAAAATCGTCGCTTGTCGGTACTGGGCCAGATTGACGAGCAGCCGCGCAGCAAGCCCGGAATCGGTCAAGGCTTCAATAAGGCGCTTCGAGCTCTTGGCGTTGTCGTATCGCTTGTCGCCTCCGCGGACGAGGGTGTGTTTGCGGAGAGATAAGAAACCAGCCATGGACAAAATTTGGTGATCGGTGAAGTCAATCAGGTCGACGATACCACCCATGGAGGAGATGAGTTCCTTGAGAATGATGAGATCCGTCGAGTTGCCATGGAACAATTGGTCGTTGACGTAGAGAAGAACAGGGGTGGCGTTGAGGAGAGAGTACCGGCGGAAAACCTTGCCAGAGAATCTGGACAAGGCTTGAAGCCATTTACTGGTTGTTAGGGCGTGATCCGCCTGCGTTCGGCTTCGGGACTTGCCGAGCGAGTTCATCAGCGACCAGACCAAGACATCATATGACAAGTCTGTAAAGTACTTGGCACATTCCACAAACGCTTCGATGAGATTGGGATATGATTCCAGCTGCTCGAATGCGACTCTGAAAACAATACCCGGCGAAGAGTAGCTCGTCTTTGCTAGTTGCTTTGCCATCTCGCTCAAGTTTGTCAAAGCGACACGCTTCATGATACCCCTCGTCTCTGCTGTAGCTCTGGCGAATGCCGTACGCATGGCGGGAAGTCGGGAAGTCTGCCCCTCGAACCACTCAGCATAGAGCGCGTAGCGAGTAGTGACCGGGTATCGCTGAAGAAGGTCCCAGATTGCATTGACAGCCGCAGCGTTGGCCTTGGTATGACTGAGAGCGGGGAGAAGCAGTCTCTTCAACAAATCATGCCATCTCTTCAGGTTTTCATCCGAACCATCCTGGGCCAAGCTCATACTACCAATACTAGCGAGCTTGGAGAGCAGCGTCTCATCCTTGCCGATGCAGACACCCGATATGTTGAGGAATGTGTTGCAAATGGTGAACACATCGTCAACTGTCTGACAGACGGGGATGTGATCTGACCATTCGTCCCAGTAAAAGCGATACGTTTGGTTTTCGTTGGTATCAGCCTTGTCTGGAAATGGCCAACGCCAAATTTTCTTAGCAGGGAGGCGAGTCAGCCTGACGCTTCCCTTTGGAATACCAGTTTGATCCAAATCAGGTACACATTTTGTAAGGCATATAACGTCTGCTGGTGTAGGTTTGCTAGCGTCGTAGACCTTTTCGATTGAAAAGTGAAGAATGCGGTGAATTCGGTCCAGAACCTCAGGGAAGGTTTCCGGTATCCAAGGGAAGCGACCCAAGATGAACAGCGCCTCCGGAATGGCACCAATAGTCAAAAGTTGCGTCAGGAAGGATACCTTTTGCTCCAGTGGCTCTGGTAGCTGCGGCTTGGAATCCTGGGCCTCTTCAGCAGCTTGTGTGGTCTCGGCTTCGGTCCTCTTAGGAGGCTCTTTGCGTACTGCGTTCGGGTTGTCGTCATCGCCTTGTGGCAGTACACCGGCATTAAGCAGGGCATTCGTTCCACCTCCCCTAGAAGCGCGTCCTTCCTGCTCAATCTTCTTCATGGCCTCTTCTCTCACTGCCTCCATTTTATCATCCGCAGGAGAAAGGTGTGGGTACAGGTCAGTGAGAGAGATGAAACCGATCTTGACCAATAGAGCGGCGAGGTATAGCAGATTGGCCGGCAGGACATCAGCTTTGGCGCGCAGTTCCGAATTATAGAACCGAAGCTTGAATCCGAGTAGCTGAGCAGCGACATGGTTGCCTGGGGGAGGCAGAGTGTTGGTTTCTTTGATCCATTGCTGCTCGAGATCCAATGAGCCGTCCTGGTTGTTTTCACGATTCATAATTAGGGCAGTTTGAATGGTTTGATCAGGCACCTGGCGGCCGCCTAGCTCAAAAAAGGCTGCCAGATGAATTTCTCTTGCGCGATCCCAGAATTCAATATCTCGTGCAAGTTTGGCTTCGGCGATGGTTGCCTCATCCTCGGGACTGGTCGTCCAATCCGAATAGTCGGGATGTGCCCAGGTGGGAAGACCAGCCGAACAAGAGGGCGAGGTAAGCTTGAGCTGCGAGCGCGGCCACCAAGAGCTGGTTCTCAAGAACTTGACAAAGAACTTGTATTGCTTGATCAAAACCGCAGCGGCCACGTCAAGAGTAACGTCCAAAACTCTCCCGACATCCAAGTCAAACGTGCCTATCAAGGCTTTCACTCTCTCGAATGTGTGGTGCGCAAGCTCTGGAGGGGGTGGGGGAACACTGCTTGTGGTGAAGAGTTCAGTGATGAGCTTCGAGTAGCCCTCTGATTCCTCCCGCAGCAGGTTGTAGTTGGCTTGGCGATAGAGCAGGTTTGTGGCTTGGCGGACACCCAGTCTGGCAAAGGTGTCGCGAATAAGACCAAGCTGTTGCAGGATGGGCGCATCCAAAACTTCGCGCATGAGCGCAGCAGAGACTCCCGTAGCCATGAGAAACTGTCGTAGAACTGGGTGATATAGGTCGGAGTCGTTGTCCATGACAATGGCCAGGGAATCGAGGAATAGCGTATGCGGCGCAAAGGTAAATGAGTCCTTAATCACTTCCTTATTCTCGTCGCCAATTATTTTCCGGATGCAAGCGCCAGCCTCCTCGGGCGATAGCTTACCGCCCAAGACGGCATGGATAAACTCTTGAAGTAGGCTAGACAGCTCCACGACATCAATATCCTCGCGCGCTTGAACACCGCGGGAGACAACATGCTCTCTTCCAGCGGCAGCCCAATTTGCCACTTGTTCATCCGTTATTGTGTCAAAATGGTAGGTGGAAGGCTTTAGCGGCTTGAAAGACTCGGACCCTTGCCGTTGTGGACGCGCGGCAGCCGTTGCGGGTTGCGAAGGAGCTTGTGTAGGGTTAGGCTTGGTAGGTGACGATGGAAAATTCGCTGCAGGTTGTCTGGAGGACTGGGATGACGGCTGCTGCGTCGCGGAGCCTGGCCGTTGGCGCGTGGGCGACGACTGAGGATGTGGTTGGCCTTGCGCTCCGTGTCGGCCCTGCCCATGCGACGGGTCTCGGCGGCCCGGGGCTCCACGGTTTCTACCACGGCCTCTATTATTACCATCGTCTCGCTCATGGTGTCCCATGGCCATTTCCGCTGGCCGGTGAGGAGAAGGTCGGCCGGCGTCGCCGCCAGAGGGTCGATCAGATCTCTTGCGCTTCGGAGGCATCGCGACTCGAAGTGCAAGGAAAATATGCGACTATATCATTAGAGAACAAAAAAAAGAAGTCTGTGCGGAATGGGTGATGTATCGTGGCGGCAGATGAGACGGTCGCGCAAGAAAAGGGCGGGCGCGGGCTCTCTTTTGAAAAAGTCGGCGTGCTGGCCAAGGTAGCACGGAGGGCAGAAAACAAAGACTGTAGCTATCCGAAAGAGGGTCACGAGAATCGCGTGTACGTCCCCAGTGATGCTGTATTGGTAGTACCAATTCCAGCTCAGTCTCTGCGTCACGAGAGTAGTTGCGCGGGTGGTACTCGAAGCCTGTCGCAAAGGCTGATGGAGAAGCTCCAACAATATCTGGCCTAGCGATGCCTGAATGTGATGCGCGACGGAGCGAGGTCGACGGGCGCGCACGGGCCATGCAAACGGAACCACGACGGCACGTGATGCGTGGTTGGAGACGGGCAGCTGGCAGCTGGCAGCAGTGAGTAAGCCTGGGAGCCCCAGCGGTGCTCAGGTCTGTGAAGCACTGAGGAGGACCCTTTTTAGGTAAGGCAGTGCTTCCGGCTGCCCGGCCTGCAGCGCCGCCCCCACTGAAGCCCACTGGAGGTGCTTGCAGTTGGGGCTTCTAGCGGCCGACTTACGCCATCTTAGTGGACATTAGTCACAAAAATCCCCAGGCCTTTATCGGAAGCTTGATTGCGTCGTTAAAAGAGTTCCCGGCGGCAACAACTTTTCCATTACATCTTCAATTGTGATTCTCAAGAGACTTGGTCGCTATTAGGCTGAGAAGAAGTCCCAACCTTTTTCTCTTTTTCCTCTCCCCAGGAGCCGTCGATTGGAAGCATCTGCAAAGACTTTCCTGCCCCGCTGCGCCCGCCGACAGCGATATCGCTTCCCCTCCTCAATATGGCTCAAGATGCAGCCAGTAATGGCACAGCAAAGCCGCAATATGGTCAGTTCTCTTTTTTACCCTGCATGGGCTTGAGAAACGGTTCTCCGTCCATGTTTGGTCTCATTGTCAAGAAATGTTGCTGAATACCTGTAAGAAAGACGGTCGTCTCAGCCTGAGAACCCGTTCGCGGCATTGATCCCGGACCAGCAAATCGCCATTATCCCAGAGTTCACGCTCGAGTCTGGTGCGACTTTGCACAATGTCCCAGTTGCTTATACGACTCGTGGAAAGCTGTCGCTGGCGGGCGACAATGCCATGGTCATTTGTCATGCGCTTACGGGCAGCGCAGACGTGAGTGACTGGTGGGGGCCATTACTGGGCGGCCCTGGTCAAGTATTTGATACATCAAGGTTCTTCATTGTCTGCATGAACAGTCTCGGCAGCCCGTATGGCTCGGCCAGCCCCGTTACGGCGAAAGACGGAGATGTTGCCAATGGCAGATATGGCCCCGAATTTCCCCTCACTACCATTCGCGACGACGTCCAGTATGTTACAGTCACCTCATTCGCCATGCAGTCATTAACATCTCCAGGCTACACAAACTGCTGCTTGATGAGCTTGGTGTCAAGCAAATCGCGGCCGTGATTGGCGGATCCCTTGGGGGCATGTTTGTCCTGGAGTGGGCATACTTTGGCAAAGACTATATCCGCTGCATCGTTCCTATTGCCACCTCTAGCAGACACAGTGCCTGGGGAATCAGCTGGGGTGAGGCGCAGAGACAGAGCATCTATGCGGACCCCAAGTACGATGACGGATATTACGAATTCGAGGATCCACCATCGGCTGGTCTCGGCGCTGCACGCATGTCTGCGCTGCTCACCTATCGCAGCCGCAACTCGTTCGAGGCTCGCTTTGGGCGCAACATACCTGATGCTTCCAAAGTACAGACGATTCGGGAACGGCCGCGTCCGTCCACTCCGTCCGAGGCGCACTTCCATATTCATAACGATGGCCACGCTGTAAAGCGCAGCTCACGATCTCGCAACAATAGCGAGAGCAGTTCGAGACAGTCTCCAAACGGCAGCCATGGCAAACACATCGCTGTCGACTCGCCGGATCCCCAATTTACAGGACCCAAGAAGGTGGAGAGTCTGACTGGTGGCGAGGATCTGCCGACATCGACGTACTTTTCGGCGCAATCCTATCTGCGCTACCAAGGGACTAAATTCGTGAAGCGATTCGACAGCAACTGTTACATTGCCATGACGCGCAAACTTGATACGCATGATGTTTCGCGCAACCGTGCGGGCACGATTGCGGAGGCACTCGCTTTGATCGAACAGCCGACTCTCGTGCTTGGAATCGAGAGCGATGGGCTGTTTACGTTTGCGGAGCAGCAGGAAATTGCCGAGCACGTCAAGGACGCCCGACTCGAGCGCATCGAGAGTCCCGAAGGCCACGATGCATTTTTGCTGCAGTTTGAACAGGTGAATCGCTACATCCTGGCCTTTCTGAAGGAGATTCTCCCAGACATTATGAACAAGGACGGCACAGCCGTTGAAGAAGCGGGGGTCGGCAAGATTACCAAGTCGAGCACGTTTGGCGAGGCAGAGGTGGAGGACATTACCGCGTGGTAGAGACGAGACGAGACGAAAAGACAAAGACAGGGGTCAGAAAATAGTCGGCTTTGACTAGGTGAGGGATCTTCACACGTTTTAGTCCAAAGATAGAGTACGTTCGATAAATATCGCTTATTTCGGCAGGTATACCCTTTTTGTTGACCGGAGCCTCACAGGGGGACGGCGAAGAAGACGCCAGTCGCCGTGAGTGGCTGCGGGTATGGCGAAACAGGGAAATGAAAGAAAAATAGAAGGAATAAAAAGTAAATCGATGCACAGTACCTATTTTTACTTGTTTATTTATTTAATTATTTTTATTCTCTAATCGTTATGTAAGTGCGCAATGTCAAACTCTGCACGTTTCCGTCTCATTTGCCTTAGCAGCGCTGGCGGCTGGGTGCTGGTAGACCCGCAGGGGTGGCTCAAGGGAAAACAAATATTCAGATAGACGAGTCATCCAGGCCAACGCGCGAACCCGTCACAAACGACTTGAATCATACTGGAAAAGCAAACGGGATTTGACGCAGGCGGGCCTGGTGCGATCCCGCAGCATACTCCCAAAGCCAGTCAGCACGAGAAAGGTTGGTGGTGTCAGGCACGGAATCCCACCCAGCCAAGCCACTTGGCGACGCGAGGCCTTCTAGAAATTCTAGAAGGCGCATGGGTCGGGCTTCTGTGTCAGGCACCGGGCTTCCCTGACGAAGGGGGCGGGCGTTGTCGATGGGGTCGGTCGGTGGCTCGGTGCTGAGAGGAGGAGCCTTGTCAGATGGGCGTCGCCTCGTGGCGGCGCCAGTGTTGGAGATGGGGGGAGGCCGCTTGGCCAGATGCAACGGCACGTGGGGGAAATGGCGCTACGTCGTTCGCCTGAACGCCAGACTCGTGGGAAACTCGAAAAGCAAATCAAGTCCTTTTTTTTTCTGGTGCATTTTGGCCGATTTTTTTTGTAACAGGGGGCTTGGGGAGCAACATTTGGGCGGCCCCCTCCCATGCAAGCCACCCCTTCCAGCGAGCGAGCTAGTGGGCATTCTAGTGCGCATGGAGAGATCGTCCCCCCCCTCCAGTAGCCGGAATGGCGCAAGAGGGCTGTGACTGATTGATTTTTAATATGAGACCTTGGGTCCCCCGCCGCCGTCCGCCGTCTTGTCCGAACTTCACTTTCGGTTGAACGAATCCCGGGTTTGCGGTCCAAGACGTCCAACCATCTCTCGATACGACTGCTGCGCGCCTGAATGCCATCCGAACCACGCTGCCTGGTGAGCCTTTGACGTGTCGAGCTTCTAGGGCTTCTAGGTACTCTTGGCTACCGTTCGGGCTGCTCCGCAGTCTGCCTTAGCGGCCTTTTCCACTGCGACGTCACAAAAACCGCGCTGCAACTCGTCCAAATATACTTTCTGCCTGCTTCAACTGGCAGCCGCCTCTTTCTCCCAGATCCATATCTACCAAGCCTCCCACAACATCTTGCCCCCCCAGCAGCAAATCAGCCCGATACCACCTTCACCTCCGCCCGGCTTCTTCTTCTTCTTTCATAGACGATAGCCTGCACCCCGGCAATTGAGCCGAAACCGTGTCCCGCATCTCGACCCGCAGCCCAGTCTGGCCATCCATGTCTTAGTCCAGTCGCACCACCTACGTCTTGCCTTGGCTGCACCACCACGACAGAGACACCCGCGAGCAGACGACATGCGCCAAAATTTTCAGTCACTCAACTCTTCGTCTCTCCAAGCTGGATCGACTCTCGCCCCCTGATCAACGGCCTCTGCGGGCGTCGTCGGGCCCTCGCGACTGCTCAACCCAAGTCAGCAAACGCAACATTCTGCCCGTGGCCAGCCAGCGCCCGTCGCCGCTGACCACGAATCGCCATGCCCGAGTCCTCCGACCAGATGCTCCCGCCGCCGGCGCAGGCGTCGATTGATACGACATACACGCGAGGCGGCAACAGAGCATTTCACAACTACTACAACGACTACTCTCACATTAGCGACGCTAATCTGCGGCGGCGTTTGGCGCTATCAGACGTCGACAAGGTTCCCTTCGGAACGTACCGTACGTGCCACCTCGGATACCCCCAGGCGGAGAGGATGCCCAAAATAGAAATGAGTGCTAACGGAGGATTTGGAAATGATAGACGTCCGTGCTGTTCTCGTTGCCGGCGCCGGCTTCCTTTTAGATTCCTACAGCATCTTTGCCATCAACTTTGTTGCCCCCTTGGTGGGTCTGGCATACTACAGCGAAGAGGGCGATGGCAGTGGTAATTTGCCTGCGACTATCAGCCAGGCCTTGAAGGCTTCTACAAGCGCTGGCATCGTAATAGGAATGATATTGTTTGGGTGGCTGGCCGAGTATGTCAACTTTTGCCCCATATACATCACGCACTAACATTGTCCAGCACATACGGACGCCGTCGCATGTACGGGATTGAACTCGGCGTTGTCATATTCACAATCTTTAGCTGCGCAATTGCTTCCGGGAGCCCTTCCATGAGCGGCCCGGGCGTTTTAATATTTTGGCGCGTGTTATTGGTACGTCTATTCGGGTGCCACATTCATGCAGAATCTAATCTTTTGGCAGGGCATTGGAGTGGGAGGTGACTACCCTCTTGCCAGCGTCATCACTTCCGAGTAAGCTCATTCTCGATGTGTTTGATGTAAACGTACTGATAGTGATAGATTTGCGCCAACACGATGGCGTGGCGGTCTGGTAGCGGCCGTTTTCTCGATGCAAGGCCTCGGCCAGCTCATGGCGGCTGTAGTTGCCCTTATCACAACTGTCGCCTTTCAAGAAGCATACGACGGCATCGGTCCCGATGGCCAATGCGATGATGCTTGTCGTGTAGCTGCCGATCGCTCTTGGCGCATAATCGTGGGCGTAGGCGCGATTCCCGCGTGCCTCGCCATGTACTATAGAATTACAATTCCCGAAACTCCTCGATATACTTTTGATGTACAGCACGACGTCGACAGAGCCGACGCCGATATCCGGGCCTATGTGTCCAGTACACGACCGAAAGACACTGTTTCCGCGACCAATACTCACCTCCAACCCTCGGCCCTGTCCGTCCCGAAGGCGTCTTGGGCCGACGCCAAAGAATTCTTTCTAAAGCCACATAACATGCGGGCCATTATCGGAACCACACTATCTTGGTTCTTTCTCGTGCGTACTGTGTCACTTACTCTCGTTGAAGACTACTAACGCGCCGAAACAGGATCTTGCCTTTTACGGGCTGGGGTTGAACAATAATGTTGTCCTACACGCCATAGGGTACGCGAGCGGCAAAACATTATACCACAAACTACGGAACCAGGCCCTCGGACTTATTATCCTGACCTGTGCTGGCTCATTGCCAGGATACTGGACCGCTATTCTCACAGTCGATACTGTCGGTCGCAAACCTCTCCAAGTGTTTGGTTTTCTTCTCCTCACCGCCGTCTTTTGCATACTCGGCTTCGCGCTGCACGAGCTCTCCGAGGGATCCACGCTTGCGCTATACATTGTTGGACAGTTCCTTTTCAATGCTGGTCCCAACACAACAACCTTTATTCTACCGGCCGAGTGCTTTCCGACACGGTACCGCGCCACTGCGCACGGCATATCTGCGGCCATGGGCAAGATTGGTGCCATTATGGCGCAAGCTATTAGCATCCCACTCCTTAAACAAGAGAGCTCTGCCGTCGCTGCAGGATGCAAGGGGAACCAGTGCTCCCCTTTTCTCAACCGACTTTTGCAGCTGTTTGCACTGTTTATGCTACTTGGGACCCTCGTTTCGCTCCTCATTCCCGAGACAAAGGGCATCACACTCGAAGAGCTCTCCGGAGAGCCGCACACGAGCTACAACGACGGCTGCAACGGTAGTGTCAAGGCGTTCCGCCCACCGCGTCCGTGGTGGCATCCGAAGGAGCTTCTCGGCTTCTGTGGTGCAGGCGAGCCTGCCGGTTTCAATCGGCGTTCTCTGTGCTGGGGCGGTAGTCGCCATGGCAGCCGTCACCAGTCGCCTCGTCTGGGCATCATGTCGTCGCCTCAGATGGTGGGTGTACCTTCTGAGACGACAGAGAACACGCAATCTTCTTCACATTGGCGCATTCTTGGCAACCGCCAGAAGCGCAAGCTGCACAGCACGGCAGACAGTGAAGAGATTGCGATGATGCGCCGCGATGGCGGGACAGCTCCGCCGCGGGACGATGCGTCTGACGAGACGGCGTATGTACGTGGCAACGACAACAGTCGGAGCAATGTGGCCATGATGACGACGGCAACGGCGGGGACTGTTGACCCTCCCACCTGGGGTGCCGGCTGGGGCCGTATAGACCGAGGACGAGCTGCACCTTCGTCTGAACTACTGGACGTGGGGATGCTCCTGCGGAGTTGAGAGCAGGGACCGTGTAAATGATTGATATTTTAGACTTGCACAGGGCAAACGGCGTCATATAAGAGCGTTTTTGTTTTGTTTTTTTAGACTTTGCATCAGATGACGTTGATTTTTTCACATTTATTTTAGGCATGGAAAGAGCAACAGTTTCGAGAGAAAATAATTGAACAATCATTGAAAGCAAAAAGCAAAGGCTATTCCCGCAGCAACTGGCCAATTCATAACGACCATCCGTTTGACAAAGAGAAAAAGAAAGCAAAGGTCGTAGCTACTTCCTCCTAGCATGCACATTGACGGACAGTTTCCATCATCTCTTGTTCCACCGGGCTCCAATCTTGACATCAAAAGGTGTTGAAGCTTTCCAGCGTACGCTACGATGAGCGCCCCATTTAGCAGCTAATGAACTCCAGTTAGCATCCTCAGGTTTTCGGAAAACCAGCAACATGGGTATGAGTCTTGTCGTACCTGCAGTATCTGCTGCACGTCTCGTAGGCCTTGGAGCGGAACTGGCCGTTTTCGCAGTACGAGCCGACGTTGGAGGCGTGGCAGTAGCCCTCGAGACGCTTCTCGCAGGTGAAGCGGCGGTGGATGACGTTGTCGACGGGTGTGGCGACGGCGCCGAGGACAGCCGCGAGGATGAGGGTGAATGAAGCCTTGAACAATACAACAGTCAGCGCGTTGTCGCTTTTTTATTGGTGTTGAACAGTGTGATGATGGTCGCGTCATGTCGCATTCCAGTAGTCGCCGGTGCGACTGGCGCACAGGAGGCTCACCTTCATTGTGACGTTGGTTATATCGTGAGCGACGTAGTTGGGCAAATGTCGTTCTTTGGTGCGACGGGAGATTTTCGAGATGATCAGCAAAGAGAAAAGTGTTGTAGCGTGACAAGGGGGGGGGCACAGAGTTGAACAAGCGGGAGCACGGGGCTACTTATTCGCAACTAAGGAGGGGGGACAACAAGCGAGGGAAATGAGAGACATGCGAAAGCAAAAAAGTAATGTCTTAGATCATTTTTTTCTGCTGTCAGGCACGCTGTGTTTGCATGGAGGGGTGCGCGGCGGCGAGGGGGGGGAGATTGCAATGTCTCTTGTAAGTGAGACATGGGAAACCACACACAGGCGTCGTCGCCGCCGCACCGTCGGGCGGGGAAAAAGAAAGAAAAAGGTGCGGTAATTTTTGTTAGTCACAAGAAAAAAGGTCGGCATCAGTCCAGAGGGCACGTTGCACAAGATGATAGCTGGCATGCAGGTTTTGTTGGTTGCTTGATTGCTGTGTGTGGCTGGTTTGCTTGACGTGTTGAGGTGAGGGCATCCCAGTTGAGACAAGGGAGACAGACAGACCTCCGCTGGCTCTCTCACCGAACAACAGCGGGCAAAGAAGCAGAATTTCACATTCAAATTGTATTACGTTTCTACATGGTAATTTATTAACAAGGCTTTGTTTTTTCTTTGCGCCAAAATATCGTTAGACTGGGCCTGCAACTGAGACCTTGCTCAACGCGCTCAGCTTCACCAGGGCGCTGCACCAGTTCTCCCGCAATCAATTACAAGAAATAAATGCTGGGCTTGCGCGTTCATCTCGGCGAGTGCACTTTACGCGGGAAAAATGGCAGCACCATGTGGAAAAAAGGGCAAGACATTGTACGCTCTCCCCCCCGGGCGTGCACGGTCGGTCTGGTTCTATTTTAAGCCCTCCTTTCTGGTGGAAATTTAGCTAGTTCAGCCAAGGAGGAAAAGGAATGTTTGCTTTTTTTCACCTCCCGCGTCCCTTCTTTCACCACGGCACAACACCAGCAGCCTATTCAATAGTTCCCTCCGGATACAAGTTGACGGGAATTGAGTTACGCTCCACACCAAGTATACCAAACTGTCACAGAATCCCATCTCACCCCCCCACAAAGTGGTAAAGCTCGACGAAGCTAATAAAAATCGCGCTTCAATTTTTCAGGAACAGGCAAAGACAGACAGTCCATCGATTAGCACCACATGTCTCGCGATCCCGCAGAAAAGGTCTAGAATCGGCGCCCAGTCTCAGTTCACTCAGGTGGCCCTAGCCCCCCGGGTGGTCATGAAAGACCTCGTCAAAGGTTCTGATTCATCAGGCTAAAAGATGGGCCAAAAATAGGTTGTCTGTTTCTCTTTTTTCGCTCTGGTGAACAAGACACACACACACCGCGGGAAAACCGGCACTTGTTGGTCTCCCGCTGTGCTATATCTGCAGGTATCTTGGGGCTGTAGTCTACGCCCGCCGCCTCGGAATTAATTAATATACCAACTCATCACGTCGACCCAACTCACGGGCGCGTGCTGGTTACCCGGGGGTCTTTTTCCCCCGCCTCGTGCAATCAATCCCCTGGCAACCAAGCTGCGTGCGTGCGTGTTACTGCACACAGCGCACGCAGCAGCCAGCGGGCGCCATCTCGAGCCCGGCGCCGTGGTCCGCCATTGACTGGCGAGCCGCCGGCTGCCCCCCGTCGGCGCCGGTCCGCGCAAAAAGGTTTGGCCTTGATGGGAAAATCGGGATCCCGCCCGTTGGTGTGGACCTGGCGGGACGCCAGCCATCGACGGACAAGAGACCCGCAGGCGTCGCTGCTCGGCGCTTGCTTCTCTGATGCTGCATCAGGTTGTGTGTCATCTTTTTTTTTGAATGCGTTGGCCGTGGCATGAGAATGAACGGCCCATCGGGGTTCGACCAACTCATCGTCGCCCTCTCTCGCCCACGGGTTCGTCGAGATCGTACAGTACTGACACCTCCAGCCGTCGGTTAGCACAGCCGCGGCATTTGGTCCTCTACCCGTTGCGGCGCTTCTTGCGCAATCTTGTTCGCGTACAAGCCTGCGTGGGTGTTGACAGGCAACGCGACATTGGTACCCGGGCTGCGGGTGCACCGTTTAGGGATCCTCCCCGCCTCGTCTTCTTTCACTTTCATGGTCCTGTTTCCATTCCGTGTTGGATGATGCACGATTGTACAGTGGTAGATGCCGCATGGACAGTCCAAGCCAACACTGGCATGCTGGTAAGCTTGTATTTCTCCACTGCCGCGCAGCTGTTGGGCGATGGGCCGGGGTAGATTTGCTTCCGCAGCTCTGAAAGCTCTGACATTCATGACACGTAGTGAACAAGGCCTCTTTCGCGGTGGTGAATCCAGAGCACCTTTCTCAAAGGATCCTGCTTTCTCAACTTGATTGCGTGGCCCACTTCAAACTTTGCTTCCGCATATCAGCGCCGCTTCTACATGCTCTCCGGAATATGTAACAATGCACCTAGCTCTAGACTATCATGGCTATTCATCTGCTTGCCCTTACAAGTATCGGTACCACGAGCACGTTTGCTCATGTAGGTGCTGGCTTGGCGCCGGTCGCTCGCATTCTCCCTTCCATGTCGCGCCGATGGACTAAATATACCAAGCCGCGCCTGATTTTTTCCGAGTTCATCCAGTGCAGGGAAGAAGAAGGCGGAATAGCGGCGGTGGACTGTGGAGGGCGGAAAGGTTGCGCGTTAGGGAGAGTGAGACATCGCGGCGAGAGGGGTCTCGCTACCGGACACGTCTCGGGCGTAGCAGTGCCAGACCAGGTGGAATTCGAGGCGTCTAGATCGGGTACGGCATGCTCAGCGGCATTTCTAATCGAAAATGGTGTCCTTCTTTTTTCTAACCTTACTGGAGAATGGTGTCTTCGCGGTTGTTGAGTTGCTTTACATTGGTTCACAGAGTTGGAAGCTACTTACACGGGGGCAGGTGCGGCCAAGAGCTTGCTTCATCCACACTCGACCTCAAGCACCCCCCCTTGCACAATACTTTGCGCATCACATCCCATTTCCACTCTTTAATCAATAGCACATTACATTGTTTCTTTCCATCAAGCCAAAAAATCTCCACCCTCCAAAAAAAAAAAAGGGAAAAAAAAAAAGGAAAACCAAAATGTCGCGCCCTTCATCAGTCGAACTGTCCCATGGGACATCCCCCATCGATAGCGCCACAGCCGACACAAGGTTCCTCGACCCCGTAGCGCCATACAGGCGGCTCTCCAGCAGCCGGAGGGTGCCCTCCATGCGCCGCAGAGAAATCAGCGCCTTTGAAGCCCTCGAATGGCACCGGCTGCGGCGGGCGATGCAGCAGCGGCAACGCCGGACCGCTTCGCCCGCGAATACCGCCGCCGCCGCCTTTGTCTCGCCGAGCGTGCTACCAAACGACAACAACGACGACGATGACGACGACGACAGCTTGTACTTGTTGCAGCCGGCGCCGCGCAGCAGCTTCGACGAGCCGCGGATCAAGCCGTGCGAGTGCTGCTCCGGTGAGCTTGAGCGCCTCATGGCGCCGCCGCCGCCGCCGACCCGGAGCTGGAAGATGCGGTTCTACCACTGGGCGAGCTCCCTCAAACACACCGTGAAGGAGATGATTACCTTTGTCTTTAGCGAGGGGGGTCGCCACGCACGCACCCGGCCTCGTAACGCGCCAACATACCTCTCGGGACAAGGTTTGCGTCAACGAGGTTTGCGAGATGTAGCGAATGAAAAGGTCTAAGGGAAACCCTCGCCAACCACGATGGGACTAGCGATATGCTGCGGATGGACACATTGTTTTTATATTGTCAAGTCGTATTTGTTAAACTAGCGAGGTACTTGATCCAATGTTTTGTTGTGCAGCGCACTTCTGCGATCCGCAAGACCTATAATAACGTTCAGTGCCCTCTCTCTCTCTCTCACTGTCGCCGTGCGCCAGCTCTTTTGTGTCCTGTCCAAAAAGTTCCGGGGAACCTTGAAATATGTCGCTCAATAAATTAAAAACAGTAAGCCGTCCGTCCTCAGGAAAAACAAGAGGTATCAAACAAACCAGGGCTCCAACAGGGCTGGCAATCTGTTAGTTGACGCAAAATGTCCCATGTACAACAGAGGTATATAAATGTAACATAAAAAAAACAAAAGAAAAAGGGGTAACAAGGGGGGTAGGAATAACGACGATAACAACGCTCATGATGCCAAATTTTTCTACTACTACTCCTCGTCGACCCAGTCCTCGCCGCCCGCATCGTCAATCTCAATGGTGGTTCCCAGAGCTTCTTTGCCCTGGCGAATCATGTCCTGCAGTCGCTTGTTAAACGCCGAGATGCGGACGTCGGCGTCGCGCTCCTCCATCTTGCGGCGGGCGGCGAGGTGCTTGGCCTCGGCGTCGAGCCGCGGGCTGTCGCCGTGAAAGGGTTCGCTGGCGTCTCCGCGACTCGAGGCCGCCGAGGCGGCGCTGTTGGCCCGACGGTGCGAGCTCGTGTTGGCCACATTGCCGCTGCGTCTGCGGCGGTGGCCGCCGCCGCCGCCCCGTGATTGGGAGTTGGAATGGGAGTGTGTCTGGGAGGGCGAGGCGGTGGATGCAGTGCTGGCGGTGGTGTGGTAGGAGGTGCCGGCGCCAGAGGCGTTCGAGGCAAACTTGGTCGGGGACGCCGACCGTGGCGAGGCGTAGGATGCGGATGAAGGGGGGCGGAGCTGGGTCTGGTCGGAGGGTGTCTCCGGGCGGTAGGAGAAGCGGGCAGCCGACGGCATCGAGGATCGGCTGTTGGGAGTTGTAGAGATGCGGCGGCCTGTAGTCACGGAGGGTGTGTAGTTGCGATTTCGTGGTGACGACCGGTAGCCACCGCTTATCCTGCGCGGCGTCGCGGCGGCAAACGACCGGCCGTTCTGCGCGGCGTCGTTGACAAGCACCCAGTTTCGCCCCAGGTCGTCGGCGTGCGTCGTCTGTCGACGCTTCGCCGCGGGGATGCTAGGGGCCGGGCTGGCCGGTCGGTAAGGCTGATGCTCGTCGTCGTCGAGACCGCCAGGGGTAGGGGTAGGAGGCACGGCGTCGTCGACGGTGGCGCGGTATGAGTATTCGGGTTGGGAACTGGGAAAGTGTCCTGGGACACGGTGTTCGTAGTCGTCGTAGTGGTAGTGATAGCTAAAGGAATAATCATCAGCGGGCGGCAGGGTACCGTCGCTCTCCACCATGGCCCCTGTCTCGGTCATTGCAAAGCCCCGGCCGCCGCCGGCGTAGAAGCCCTTGAAGGCGCCCGCTTTGCAGAATTCCCATACACGGCCGACAACGCCGCCCACGACGGTGATGGCCGCGCTCCCCCAGCCCTGCGACGGTGAATCCGGCGGGTCGTGGCGGTAGAGTGATGTCGGTGCACCGCTGGAGACGTCGTCGTCGTCGCTGCGAGTGCGCTTAGACCCGAGAGCCGTTCGGTAGTTGGAGTCCGAGTACATGCTCTCGCCCAGCACATCCGAATCTGCATTTCCTGGCGTGTCTAGAGTGCCTGCAAGAGCGTATGCTTTCACGGGTGTGTGCTGCGGAGCAGCGGCGGCACCAAACAGGCTTAAAGAGGCGGGCGCATCGTCCACAGCGGCAGGTGTGCCTGCGCGACCTCGTTTGCGTTTGGGCGTAGGGTCGAGAAAGGCAGAGCCGGAGGGAGAGGGCGATGATACGGGTGGTCTAAAGATTAGCGGCTGCGAGGCTGTCGTCGCGCCGACATCGTTGTGAAATGCTCCAGGCATACTGAAGCCTGACGGGTACGTCATCTGGAGATGGACGGTTAGCAGCGTGGGGTGAATAGGCCGACTGGAATGCAGCGCGGCGGGGCGGCTTCGGAAGGAAATATGAGAAGGGAGTTCATACAGCTAGAGTCTTGTGTCGAGCGCAAACCGTCTTGGCAGAATATGCGCAGTGGTTATTAGACGCAGCGCATGACTGTGCGAGAGTAGGAAAGTAAGCGGACGTAGATGCGACCAGCGCCTAGATATGAGGCTGCGCAGATAGGGTCGGCCCAGTCGTGAATCACCGATGGCACGACTATTGAGCAGATTAGGTCGTATAGGTGTAGCCCTGCTATACGGGGTTTGACAGAGGCGGGCTTGATAAGAGGAAGCGAGGCAATATTGGGGCCTCGTCTCGCGCAGGGCGGCAGTATGTTGGGAGTTTGCGTGCTACAAACGACTTGTTGACGGAGTACCCAAGTGAGCTCGTGACCCCACCAAAGTGGTGGCTGGGCAGCTGCCTGGGCGATGATCGGGACACAAAGTGTGGCTGATGCGGCCAATTAATCAGATGATGCCAACAATCCAACACTGAACGTGAAAAATCGACGGCAGCTTGCAGCAGAAAAAACCAAGAGGCAGGTAAAGTGGTTGGACACAAAATAAAAAAAAATTAATCGGGCGGTACAGATGCCTCAACGCCCACCGCCTTTCGCAATCTGGGCGGTGTGAATGCCTGCTGCAGTTTTTGGCGAGCTTATCCACTGTGACCTGACTGCAGACATGCTACTGCAGCGCTGTGGAGCACTGGTTCAGGTCTTTGCTTTAGCGAACAAGCTCCCTGTAAGCCACGAGCCACAGGCCACCAGCCACCAGCCACACGGCCCGCCTTCTTCAAGGGTCTCGTTGCCGTGGCATTTGAATTGTGGGGCGTTGCGACAACAAAGTACCTATTCGGGAAGATTGTGTCTGAAGCTGCTCCATTGTGGACGGGACGCTATTGCAGAGTGCAGCGCTGGTCAATAGGGAAGGGGCAAATTAGATCGTTGAAAACCCCAGGATGGTATACAGAAATTGTAGTGTAGAATCTGGCGAAGCAGTTGTGGAGCTGGCTGCTGTAGTCATGCCCACTACATGACATGGCCGCTCTCATAGCGAGGCAACGAGCAGCCGAAGTCGGAGCAAGCAGTTCTAGCGCTTGATAAATCGTACAAAGAACAAAAAATACTGTGAAAATAAGTTCGCCCCGGGTGCATAAGATGACGTCCACGTGACCCAGCTTCGCCGCATTGTTAGTGTCTGTAAGTGTGCAGTGTACCACGCTGTTCTCTCACATCGATGGGCCAACGCATGCACCACCCTGGCAACCAACAGACGGGCCAACTGCGATGTCTTTGTCGCTAAAATACTACTGCACTTCAGCTCTAACGCATTCAAACAAGCCGTTTGGTGTCTTTTGACCTGGGAGGTTTTTGTTCGCTTCTTTTAGCCGCTTCTGGATTATCAGAACAGGCGAATCTAAACCTACAAGCGTTTAGTTGTGGCGGTCGCCAACGAAACTCCATTTCCATTGCACCACAGTTATGACAGAGGACAACAGCACTACGACAGCGAAACCCTCATCTCTAATCTTTTCGTTTCTCGTATGCGTTTAAACCCATTATTTACCAGTAGACTAGCTTAAGACGACGCTCTGGAACCAGTTCCCAGCCACAGCTTTAGGGTAGGTGTCAAGGGCATCTTGTGACTGTCGCTTCGCCTATCACGAACAACAAAACAGAAGCTTTTGACCAAGAGAATAAATCAAGCTCCTCTATCTGATACGTAGTATGGTAACATCGGTGGTCGGCGATATACGCAAATGTCAGAGCCGAAGTAGGCAAACAAATTGAATCAACCAATATTGGTTGCACTCATATCAACGTAGCAAACAGTTTGGAAAGAAGAGCTGAAAGATTCAATGGTGTATGCAGCGTAATCAAGGTGGCCAGAAACAAGTGCTTAGCTCAAGGCTGAAACGTGCCTTGTACAACACGCTTGAACGCAATGAACCGCTTTTTTGATAACGCCGTGCGGGGATCTACAAAGGATGGAGTGGTCCATACAGGTCAGAAGCTATTAGCCGCTGTATGGACACCAAAATCTACGGGGCCCGGCTGAGTGAAGGATGGCGGGTTGCGTCCGCTAGCCGCGCCAAGTGTGTAACCTTGCTGATGCCGCTCAATTGGTGCGCGATGAACGGAAGCGAATTCCACCTCTGGCGCATGCACGCACGTACTGAAACGGCAAGAAGAAGGCGCCTCCAGCCTACACACACCGTCTTCCCCCGCAAAGGGATGAGGCAGCCACGACGCTGTGTCAGAAACCCCAACCAACCGCGAAACGGCTGATTGAGCAAATCGCTAAGGGACTTGGCCCAACGACAAGAGCGCCGCGAGCGTTCTTGATTGGTTGAAGCTTAGCACGGGGATAAGCTTCTCGCCACGTAACACGAATGATTTTGGAGCTTTTCTTTCCTTTTGGGGGGGAAAGCCCTGGGGTGTCACACAGACAGCGGAACGCGCCGCGTGGGAGCCGGTGGGACGAAGGCGGTCTTTTATTCATCTCAGACATGGCCACAAGGAAAAAGAAAAGAAAACAAGACCGAGAAAGGCGCCAGATCTACAAACAGACCGGTGCGGAAGGGGGCCTTCTGCGGAGTTGGTGTTACACGAAAAAAAAGATGCCCGCTTGGACGTTGTTGGCCCTTTGTATGGCGTCATGAAAAAGATAACTAGATTTCTTTTCTTTCTGTTCGAGATTTTTGCCGTGATTTAGCCTAGCATTGCGAACCAGGCGAACCATTTTCCCCCGTGCTCTCTTCGGTGCGCGCGGTTTGGTGTCATGGCCAACCACCCAACACCAGACATCTGTCACTGACGGGCCGCTGAGAGAGGGGGAGGAGGGGAGAGGACACCCCCCCCCCGTAGATCACATGCCACTCGCAAACTGTGCGTAAACGGGGTTTCTGTATGCCTTGTTGTTGCTTTTTTCTTTTTCAACCAAGCCGGCATCCCGGGGGCTGCAGGCAGGGGTTTAGCTATCCTTCTTGCTTGCCCAGTCATGTTGCTCGAGCCATATGGCGCACACTCTCCGCACGGCCACCTGAGGAAGGTCGATTGATTCGTTCTCGGAAAACCCTGTCTTCGGCCGCTGTAGCGAAAGGTTGTTGTCTTCTACAAGGGCCCCTCCCTTGCCAGTTGGCGGGGGTGGTTTGAGAACAAAGAAGGCGGCGGCGGTGGCGGCGCGAGCACGGGAAGACGTGTGGGAAAAGAGGTTCATCGGACGAGAAAGAAAAAAGTAAAAAGACATAGACAAGGGGGGAATATCAGTTATCATATCTACAAAAACACCTAGGATTCGATAGCTTGAACGCATCTTATGCAGTGTTCTATCTTGTTAACCCCCATTTCGATTTACCCTAATAATAGCTATTCCGAAGAAGTCTCTCTCTCTATCTCTGTTTAGCCCCCTCCCCCCAAATCTCATACCGCGCACCGTTTTGGTGTAATGTTCCTCCTCCCCCCCACCGTGAATCCGTTTTCCACATCCGAGCCGTAGTAACCACTCCCCTCCCCCCCCATGGGTACCCCGGTCTGCCAAAATCTTGGAGAAGACGCCCCAAGGGTTGGCCGCTTCTCTTTGACCCAAACTTTCACTTTTACGATGAGGTTGTGCAACCGATTTTTTTTCTTCACACACACACACACACCTTGGTCCCGCAAGCAAGACTATGTTGGGTAACCCGACCGATATTAATTTTTTTGGTGACGAGAGGGCCGAAAAACGCAGGGCAGAGCGCCACCCCAGCAAGCAGCCCTGCAAGAAGCTACAGATTTCGACTGGCCTTGCCTTGCCTTTTGCCTGCAGCTACTGCTTGAGTAACCTCAGAGAGATACCCAAGAGAGAGTGCAGGGGGGGGGGGAGGGTTCGGTTGCACACAGGACGGGCATATGCCCGAATATAAAGCTTGGTTCTGCGCTCCTCATTTTCCCGTCAACGGGCAGGGATTACAGATACATCCGTCGAGAACGTTGTAAACATTCTTTCCCCGCCCCAAAGTCGAATTCAATCTTCACTCGTTTCTTAACCCTCTCTTGCCACCTAGCCACCTAGCTACCTAGCCACCTAACCTCATCCCCCTCCCTCCCTCGATCCCTTCTCTCTCTACCTTTCCCCTCCGTCCCTCCCTCCTCTCCCTCCCCGTCCAGCCAGGCAAAATGCACAGCCAGACTCGCCCAGTCCGAACCGTCGAGTACTCCACCATGGCGTACAACACGCTCCCCGACGTGCCCAGCGCCTTTGCCGCCTACGACGGCTGCCGCGGCGACCTGCTGGCGCGGCACCTCATGAAGGACCTCTTCCGCACGCACAACGTCCAGGCCACGCTAGGCCTCGTGCTGCTGCACCGCCACTGCCTGCTCGGCACCGGCGAGCGCATGACGGCCATGCGCGAGGGCGCCGCCAACAAGAGTCCCGCCCCGCGCCAGCTCGGCGCCGCCGCCGTCTGGCGCCTCAACGTCGCCGACGGCCGCGTCATCCCCGTCGAGTTTGCCCTCGAGGCCGCCGACGTCGACTGGCGCGACCTCCGCCTGCAGGTGTTTGTCAAGGAGTTCCTCGCGCTCCTGATTGAGCACCAGGCGCACAAGCACTTTGGCCTGTGCCTGTACCCGGGCGACGGCTACCAGGGCCACATTGAGGTGACGGACGGCCGCAGCAGCGTCGGCCTGTCACCAGACGAGGTAAACTATGCCGTCTTCTGTAACTTTGAAACAGCGGTTTGGGCTGATTTTAGGAATTTCATTTCTTTTTCTAGGCACACACTCTTCCTCCAGGCGACATGAGAGAGGTGGCGTGGTTTTATACCAATGACCACTTGGAGCGTGGCTGTAAAAACTACTGCTTCAACAGTAAGGAGTGAAGAGCGCTCACGCGGAGAGCTTCTGAGGCTGCAGAACATGGGACGGTGTGTTGTCTCATAAACCCGATTGCATCTGTGTGAGGGGAGCCCCGGGTGGCTGCCAGCACAGCACAAAAAGTATTGTATTTTTTCCCCTCATGATGATGGCGCCGACACATTTCTTTGTAATTAAACGTGTATAATTTCTTTTTCATCTATTCACGGCGCAAGGTGGAACAAGACTTGTCGCTGCGACTGCAGCGGAAGCTTGCAGGTCCTCCCCGCGCTTGGCACACACACCCCCCTCAGGCTTATCGGGCTCGCTAAAAAAAGAACAATTAGAGGAGGATCGCGCGAGCAAAAAGTTTGGTAAAGGGCTCTGGGCCGCAAGCCGTGATTTTGCTCAGTTTTTATATTCCATGAACAAATGAATGACTCTAATGACCAAAAAAAAAAAAAAAAAACTCTCTTGTTTGCATGAAAGACATGCAAACCATTCTCTACAGCCACCAAATGCATCCTCTTTTATTTTTTTTTATTTTTTTTTTACTTGGGTATATCCCCCACCACCCGACCGCCCAAGCGGGAGGCCATGACAATGAACAGGACGGCGCCGGCGATGGCCGGCCGGCGGAGCAAGTCGCCCCAGGTCAGGTCCCCGCCATTGGGCCGGCGGCGCGGCGGGGCAATCTCGAGCAACCCCACGGACGCGATGCAAAAGAGCCAGCAGGCGGCGTAGATGAGCGCAAAGGGCGCGGCGATGCGCACGGTGCGCTCCGTGGGGCTCATGCCGGCGACCTCGGGCGGCGGCGGGTCGTGCCGCGTGCCGCGTATCTTGCCGTTGAGGAAGAGGCCCATGAGGGAGACGGAGCCGGCGCCGAGGATCCAGGCCGACAGCGCGAGCAGGCCGAGCGTGGCGTGGCCGGGCGTCGTGTGCAGGAGGGCGTCGTCGATGAGGTCGGTGATGTGCGGGACCGCGCGCGACGCCGACAGCAGGCCGTAGCCGAGGCTGGCCTCGAGCAGGAGCACGAGAAACTGCATAATGTACACGAGGGGGTCCTCTTCCTGCCGGGCCGCCAGCTTCATGGGCATCCAGTAGTAGGCGACGGCGGACGCCAGCGCGATGGCAAAGAGGCATATGCGGACCGCGGACCGTGGACGGTTGTGGTCGGTCATGAAGGGTTGCCTGGCCCGTGGCGGCGGCGGCGGCAGAGGCATCTGTGATGAAATTTGAGGGGAAATGAAGATGGACGGTGCCTGGGAAAAATTGTCGTGTGATGGAAATAAAATGCCTCCCCTGCTGTTGACGTCGCTTGTGATTGTGATTGTCAGACAGAAATGTGACAGCCGCAGCTGAAGGTTGCATTACTGTGGAGGTTTGACGCGCTAGTCAGCCTTGGTGGTAGTGGTTCTCTTTTCGGCCATCAGGATGAAACAAGACTCCCTACCACCGCAGCCATGAAGGAGATGGTACCAGGCCAAAAATGACACCCCGCGAGCGCTGCATGTTGCTCTTGAATCCCGGGTCGTCCATCCCCAGCGGCACGCCCTCGTAGTCGTCGCGGCCCGTGTCCAGCCCCAGGACCCGGTACAGCGCCCTGGCGCCCGTGCGAGACGCCCACCAGATGCCCGCCAGGAGCGCCAGCGGCGTCGTCAGCATGATGAACGCAGAGAGCAGCCCCAGCGGACGGCTGGTGTCGGGATCGCGATGGGGGCCGACCATCTCGGCGGCCGCCAAAAGGGACATGACCAAGCCGTAGACTCCCACGACGCACCACGGGATGCAGAGCGACAGGAGCACGCCGCTGCCCAGGCGGCTCCCGTACAAGAAGGCGTCCGCGGGGTCCGTCACCACGGGGCACGCGCGCACCTGCGCGAGCAGTCGGTACGCCAAAAAGTTTTGCAGGAGAACGACGAGCATGAGCACCGCCAGGGCGAGGCCGACGAGCTCCCGCGGCGGCAGCCTGTCGTGGGCGGCGAGCACGGCCAGCGGCGCCCAAAAGTAGACGAGGGACAGGGCCAGGCCGCCCGTGGCGAGAAGGGGGGAACCGTGTCCGGTCTGGCGTCGGCGGCGCCAGACGGGCTCGTCGATATCCATCGGAAACAGCGCCATTTGAGAGACAATAAATAAAAGGGTTCGGTGTTGGGAGGTGGGAAATGAAGAAAGGAATGGAAAAAGGGTTGGGTTTTGGCCAGCGCGCGTGCGTTTGCAAGGGAGGGAGAGGAACAATGGAGCAAACGGACGGCTGTCGATGAGCTATTAATAGCCGCCTGAACCACCACCAGCCCTGCCACGGTCTCACTTCTTTTTATTCAGCGCTGTCTCAGAAAAAAGCGAATGCAAGATGGCAAAATAAAATAAAACCGCTACAACGTTAATTTCAGGTTTGAAAAATGTATTTCTTGCATGCGCGATTCGGGTTTCACAATGTAGTGCCCAGATCACTGGACGACCCTTCAGCCAGGTTGTCACGACAAAAGGATGCCAATCCGGCAAACACAAAGGTGATTTTGGGCTAAAATAGAGATGCATTAGCTATGTAATGATTATTTTCCGTATTTTTAGCTGCCTGGTCTAAATTCCCATGTTCTTGAATTCCTATGAAGAATCCCAGTAATCTCTTTCCGAGTTGCCGGCTGCATCCTCCCGGACTGACCGCCAAATTGATTCCTCAGGCCCGCGTCATTCACCACCTCCGGATCGGAAAATTTCGGATTAAATATCTGAAAATATTAACATGGAAGAATGGCATGGAACGTAATAACGGGTGTTTTTATACTTTTATGGCGCTCCTGAATGAGGCTGGGTGGTTGGGCGAGTGCGCTTACACAAGGAAGCGAAGCTAGGGCTCGATAAAGAGGGTACAAATTTTCTTTTCGGGGTTGGCCCAGGAACCCCAATAGTCCTATGTGAAAGGTCCTTGGCAAATACAATATCCTTGGAGATGGCCAAGATTGGAACGCGGTGCGGGGGAGATGGCACTGAAGATGTACGAGACTAATGCGCGCCTTTCGCTGTCTTGGTCAGAAAAGTCAGCCGAAAGTACGCGGCAGGCACTTGCCCGCCCCCTTTTCTTCATCAAGCGCACAAGGCTTGTCCCCGGAAAATCGTTCATAATGCGGTCAAGACTGTCCATGCGGCGATTTGATCTTCGTCGGCAGGCAGGCCGAGCTCGGAGGGATCACATGTCGATGGTGACGACGGGGCTGTTGGCCGTATATCATGACTTACTAGCCAATCTTTACATCATGCATTCTCCATAGCCTTGTATCAATGTAGATCTCCCATTCAACAAAGTCAGATACCATGATTCAATATCATGCTTTTCAATACTCACACTGTGTGATGATGTCAAGACAACCCGCCATAGGGCTGACACGGATCGAACAGACTTTGACAAACTAGTGAGTAGGCTCCCGCACCGAGCTAAAAATGGCAAACCTAGATTCCGTACCTGGTTTAGTTCTACCCTTTAATTCAGCCCTGTTGGTTAGCCTCTGCTACTTTGCTTCGTCGGTGCGCCGACTACGCGTACATCCTTGCGCAACTGACACCTCGCGCACTGCCTCGTTCTTTAAACTTTCCCCCTTTCATGCCCCAAGTCTACAGTGTCTGGCGGCGCCTCGGAAACTCTCAATATCGCGACAATGGCTGGGCATGGGCTTCTTCGGCCACGTTCGATACCATACAAAAGGGAGGCCACCGCCGTCCTGACTTGCTGAACTCGTCCCATCCTCAACCATTCCTGATTCTCAAGATCCCCAAACAAACAAACCTGATTACCTTTGACAAACCCCAATCAACCCTCTTACAATGAGTATGTCTCTTTCCCCTTTTGTGTTCATCCAGCAACCATCATCCAGCATCCATCATGCTAACAAGAATGGCAGCTACCCACAACACAACCTCGTCGGTCCATTCCGACAGCGACAGCGACAGCGACAGTCACTCTGACTCGCTCGACTGCTCCATCTACGACCCCTCCGACTGCCTCTTCTGCTCCCACAGCGCCGCCACGTCGGACGCCTGCCTCGAGCACATGCGCCTCGCCCACGGCTTCGTCATCCCGGACCAGGCGCACCTCGCCGTCGAGGCCGAGGCCCTCGTCCGCTATCTGCACCTCGTCATTGCCGAGCACCACGAGTGTCTCCTCTGCGGCGCCGCGCGCCGCTCCCCCGCCGCCGCGCGCGACCACATGCGCGGCAAGAACCACTGCCGCATCGACCTCGCCGACCCAGCCTCGTCCGAGTTTCGCGACTTTTACGAGTGGCCCGCCGCCGCCGCCGCCGCCGCCGCGCACGACCCTCTGGCGCAGCCCGTCATCGCCGGCCACGAAATGTGGCTCGCGTCCGGCAAGACGCTCCACCACCGCAACCACCGCATCAGCAAGGAGACGGCGTCAGAGCCCGTCGTCGGTGATGACGCCGGCGACGCCGCCGAACCCACCGCCCGCATGAGCGCCGGGGAGAAACTGGCCATGATTCGTCGCGAGGTCAACGACAACCACGTCTCCAAGAGAGAGGCCAAGATGAACTGCCTCCTGCTGACCCAGGTTGGCATGATGCGCAAGAGCGATCGCGACGTCTTTCTCAGCAAGCCGGCTGCCGAGCAGCGTGCCTTGCTTGCCGCGTTTCGTCGCGATCAGCGACTGGCAAGAATTCTTGCCAGCAAATTGGCCCGGTTCAACTGATTGTACCTTTTAGGAGAGGGGTTTTGGTCTATCTAATGGGGTACGTGGGTGATGCGACACCCACTTCTACAAGAACACGAGACCCTGTCACCCTATAAAACTACTAGAACTACAAGTCAAAACAATAGAACTAGTACTTCTCTAATACAATCTTTTGTTTCAAAATTATTCTATTCACAGTAGATAATATCGACCCAGCTGGCCTCTGTCTTTGCCACCGCGCTGGGTCGGTCTTGGTTAGATGAGGCATCATCTGCGGTAGTCGAGGGCAAGACACCGTCAACCAATCGCGCCGCTTGCTTGTTATTTGTGTCATAAATCAGGTAAATTAAGATGTGAATTTATGTAGAATCATTCATTCGTGCATGCTAGAACAGTCTATGAAAGGTGCCTCCTATACAGCCTCGGCAGGCAGACCCATCTAAAGCCTCTTCGTTTCGGCCATCATTACCCAGGGCTGGTCTCTTTACAAAAGCGCAAGTCGTATCTATAAACAACCATCATTCATCCGCAAACACCCAGTGTAAACACCTCGCACCAGTATCGCGTTAGTCGCGCTGGTAGTACTCCTCCTGCTGCTTGGTGTGCGTCTCGGTGACGCCGCCGTCGGTGCCCTTGTGGCCCTGGACGTGCGGGCGGTCGCCCCAAAAGGCCTCGCGCTCGGCGAGCACCTCGTCGGCCCAGGCGCGCGTCTCGGGCAGGGTGATCATGCCGGCGACCCAGGAAAACTCGCCGAGGTCAATCTGGCCGCGGCCGCGGCGCTCGTAGTCGACCATCTGCAGCAGAAGCTCCATCTTGTCGACGTCGTGGACAAAGTGGCTGTCGAGCGTCTTCGAGTCCTCGTACTCTTGCCAGATGGCGCGCATCTCGGCGCCCGTGACGCCGCCGGCGACGCCGCGCAGCAGGTTGCCCGTCAGGTAGTCCATGGCCGCGGCCTCGCGCCGGTTCTTCTCGGGCTTGGGCACGCCGTCGACGGGCGTGATGTCGCCGACGATGAGCTCGCCCATGTCGTGGATCAGGCACATCTTCATGCACTTGGGCAGGTCAAGCCGAGGGGCGAGCGAGGGCGGTGCAAACATGGAGATGAGCGACATGCGGTACATGTGGTCGGCAATGGATTCGCCTCTGGATAGATGGTCAGCTGTGTGTGCATGATGGATGTAGAGCCTCTGCGGGGGGCAGTCGGTCGTCGTACCGTTCGATGCCGAAGCGTCTCCAGCCCTCGCGCTTCGTTGTCTTGAGGCGCTCGAGGATGTGGAAAAAGGGAATCGGCGAGCTGGACCCCTCGATAGGTGCATCACCGGGTATCTCCTTGATCACCTTTTCGACCGTCCACGGCGCGTCGACCTTGATCGTCTGGGTGAAGCCGAGGTCTGCGTGCGTTAGCTGGTGCGCCGGCTCTTCTAGCGTATTTCTGCGTCGTCCGTCTTACTGGCAATTTCCTCCTTGGAGTCTTCTGATTCTCCTGGTCGCGAACCCATCTTGTCTCTATATCGCGAGCGACTGGAAAGCGTTGTGTTGAGGGAATGTGGTTTGCGACGAGGCAATGGCGGGGGAGGGGTCGTCAGGTACTGGTGCCGCCAAAATGTTTTCGGTGAGGAAGAGAAAAAAGATGGGACTGTCTCAGCGGTCACCAAGGTGGGAATTGTAGGGGATTAAATACGAAGAAAATTCGCCCAGTAGCAATAACTTGGGGTTGAAAATGCAGTGAATTGTGTGTAGATGAAGAAGAGTAACTGCAGAGTGTTGAATGCAGCGCAGAAACAACAAACAAGAATGCATGCCGCGCACCCACCCGGAACGAAACCAGCCGTGCCTGGCCGCATCGCTGTGATTGGCCTTGATTGGACCAATGCAACCAACGCCAACTGTCAGCCGACCCGGCCCCCCACCAGCCCGATCCCGGCGATCTGGTAACATGACGCGTTGGTACAGGGTAGGCTATGTTTGTTGGGCGTGTCGTCGATGGCTCCTACGAATACCCTCACATGGCAACATGTCTCGGGTGAACTAGAAAGGCTTTACGATATGGGAGTGTTTTTTTTCAACAATTTTGTATTGCGTACTATTTGATCAAAAGAGGCATTTCTTTTCCTGTTTTATTTTCCTTTTCCTTTTCCTTTGTGTTTTTGTGTTTTTCTCTTTTTAAAGTTCAAGGAGAAATAAGAAAGCAGGAAGGATCCAAGTAACAAGGTCAAACTTTTCATCGCAACACTGAGGGCAGATAGAGCCTCCAACTTTGCCCAACAAGCTGCCGCTGCACACTGTCCGACTCCATCGCGCCAAATATCATCCAATATCCATCCATATCCATCAAATTTTCGTCATCAGCGCCAATCTGTGTTGCTGGCTGCTGTTCCGTTTCCATCATTCCGCACAGACTCTGTCTGTCCATATCCATCAAGTTCATCATCATCGGCGCCATTCTGTTGTGCTGGCCCGTTTTCATCATGTTTATTCATCATCAGCGCCATTCTGTGTTGCTGGCTGCTGGCTCGTTTCCATCATTTCGTACAGACTCTGCCCTAGAACTCCTTGAAAAAGGACCCATCCTAGAACACCAATAGCCGTATACTGTTATAAATCAAAGACTTGAGACGTAGTGACCCAATGCCTTTTTCCGTTCTTTTTGCGATTTGATTTGTGATTGTTTTGCGATTCTTTCTGTGACTTTCATTTGGGGGGCTTCTGTTTATGTTTTGCATTTTTGTTTTGTGTTTTTGTTTTGCGTTTTTGTTTTGCGACTTGTTTCCGTTTTTTTGTTAAGTCTTTGTCAGAAGCCCACCCTCACAGGCAGTCTTTAAATGTTGGTGCAAATGAGTCTGTCGGGATTCTCCGCCCACATGCGCTCCATCTGGCGGCGTCTCTCGCGCTTCTGGCGCTGCTCCGCCGTGAGGGTGCGGCGAGGGAACGGGACACCCTCCGAGTTGACGTACTCGACATCCTCATCCGAGTCGGTAGGGTAGTCCTCGGTGTACCAGATGCGCGGGGTGAGCTCGTCGGGGATGAGGCCGCGGGGCTGCTGCTCCTCCGACTCGCTCATGGAGGCGGTGCGCGCCCGAACATAGGTCGGGTCGTTGTCCCAGTCCATCATGGTGGCGGCACCGGGCGTCTCGGGCGCGTCCTGCACGTCGGACGCTCCACCGCAGACGCGGTCAAAGACTGTTTCGTCGGACCAGTCCATGTTGGCAATGATAACGGCAATTCGGCGAACATCATCGGCATCCTCGAATGCGGACTTCTGGCGCGGCTGCTGGGACTGCTGTCGCTGCTGTCGCTGCTGGCGCTGCTGGCGCTGCTGGCGCTGCTGGTGCTGGTAAGGCTGCTGGCGCTGGTAAGGCTGCTGGCGCTGGTAAGGCTGCTGGCGCTGTTGGGGCTGCTGGCGCTGTTGGAACTGCTGGTGCTGGAACTGCTGGTGCTGTTGGAACTGCTGGCGCTGCTGAGGCTGGGAGCGTGCAAAATGACGATGGTGGCGCGCAGACTGGCGGTCGTAGGCTTGCTGGCGACGGTAGTGGTCCTCCCACTGCTGCTCCTCGCGGACCAGCAGCGACTGGCGGCTCTGTCGGTTGTAGACGGAGCGGCCGCGCGAGGCCGAGGGCCCCTGCATGCTGTCTCGGCTGATCATGCGCGCGGGGGATGCTGCGGGGTTGCAGGAATCGTCGAGAAACATGCCGTTGGCCCAGGGACCCCTGATTGGGGCTCCGGGGCCGAAGTAGGCCATACTGCGCGGGCCAGGGTAGCGACTGCAGCCAATGTCGTCGGCCGCAAAGTCGGCCTCAAAGGCGCGGACCTCGGCGGGAGTGTGGGTGCGGTTCTGGGGGAACTCGGTGTCTGGTTTTATGAACCGCTGGATGCGGTTCGTAATACGACGGAAAGCGCCAACTCGACCAGGCATGGTGAAAGAGAGAGAGAGAGAGAGAGAGAGAGAGAGAGAGAGAGAGGTGCCAGCCGGCTTTACTTGGTAAAGCTGGGCTTGGTGGTTGCGAGAAGTCGGGGCGATATACAAAGTTTGAGGCTCTTTGTATATTGGAGTTGGGAGAAGTGGTGATGAGGGGTTGTTGGTTCCTATGAGGTAACAGGATAGGAAGAGGTTGGCAGTATTGATGGAATACTAAGAAGGGAAGTTGAGTTGATAGTGAAGGATGGGGAAGAAGGGACTGGGACGGCAGCCAGATTATGTATGAAATGACTTGCGAGGAGGGGAGGCCCTAGTAGCAGCCGTAGAAACATAGTTTCCCATCTGAACAGTAAGTTTGCGAAAGGCGTTGAAGCTATATAGTGTTAAAAAACGAAAAGCTTGCAAGACCGCAAGCCATGCTGTCGACTCCCGCAAGTCACGCTGTCGACTCCCGCAAGTCACGCTGCCGACTCCCGCAAGCCACTCCAGCCTTGTTGCTGATGGAAAAGCCAAAAAAGAAGGACTAGACTTTTTCTAGTAACTTTCCCATAGCTCCTTGCGGTATCCCTCGGTTAGCCTCTCGTCCGGCCCATACTCTTGCTGCCAGCCCTCGAAGCCTCTGTCCAGCACTAGCACCTCTTGCTGGCCCTCGCCCGGCGTCTCGCTATCCGCCGCGGCCGCGCGCTCCCGCAGGTACCGCAGCGCCGCACTCGGCCCTCTCTGCTGGCTCAGGGCGCAGTGGAACACGACCGTCTTCTTGTCCCGCAGCCGGCGCAGCAGCGTGGGCATTACGGCGTCGAGCTGGGCGCTGGCGGCGTGGATAGCGCCCTTGATGTGGCCGCCAATATAGTCTTGCAAATTTTTCTCAAGTTAGCCGATGTTGCCATATTGTTTTTAGGGTTGACCATTTTTGCAAACGCCATATTTAAAAAAAAAGTAAAACAAGCTTACCATCGTCCCGCACGTCAACTATGGCAAAGGTCGGCTCCGCAGAGGAGGAGTCGCGCTCGGCAAGGATCTTTTCGGAGAGGTCCTTGGCCGAGATGCGCTGGAGAGAGGCGATGCTGGTCATGGTGCGACGAGCAGAGGGGATCGCAGTGCTGAAACTACGAAGCATACAGATAAGAACTGGCTGCTATAGGACGGTGTGAGGTGGAGGCTCTGCTGGGAACAACTCCCCGGCATGAGGTGTGGTTGGAGCGGGGTGTGGGGCGGCCCGTGATGATGGATCGATTAATCCCGTCGTGTTGGCTTTGATGAAGATAAACGCCACCAAAATCACCTTTTGAAGTGGCGTCGCTTTACTGCACGTGCATGACAGCAACATGCGGCATGCGGCATACTTTTCTTTTGTGGCTGCACTTGTCTACGTCACGTCATCATCACCAAGGCACGCTTTCATGGTCAATTTGGAAACCAAGAGGATATCATTCTCGCTATAAAAGATGCCTGCTCTTTGAACAAACCTAGCACCAAGCCGTACGCCTTGTCATTGTAAACTGACCACAGCCTAAAAAGGGTAAGAAGACCACCAACCACGATTACTCCGGGGCTATGCCAAAGCCCAAATCAAACACGAGAACCTCCCAAGTGTATCCTGCCTGTGTGCTTCAAGCCTTACCAACCCAACCGGCATTCACGAAAAAGTCAAATATTCTCGCCCCCTTTTGCGAGTCTAGCCGGCAAATATCCTTGGCCTGCTTCTTCTTAAGCGACCCGTTCGTCTTGAGAGCCTCTTTCAAGATTTGTTCTTTAATCATGAGATACGGCTTGGGCTGCAGGCGGATGACCTCGCATAGTTTGGCCTCGTCTGCGGTGAGCAGATGCAAATCTGGCGCATTGTCTTGCGTAAGATGCAGCGTCTGGACACCAGAGATCGGCTGAGGGATGTATTTGGGCCGAGGTGGCGCCGCGTGGCCATTGGTGGTAATACCATTGACCTGTCCGTTGACAAGCGCCTTGTTATCACCATCGGCTGTGCTCTGGTTGATGTGGCTAGGCAGCTCCGGCGCGACAAGTAGAGCCGCGCCGCTGGCCGGCTCGGGCGGCGCAGTTTGCTTACTGCGCTGTGAAGAGGCAAGACGTTCCCTATCCATCGAACCCATAGGGATGGCCTTTTGTATTCTCGAGGCCTTTTCCGCCTCGTATTTCTCGCCACTGCGCAAGTCGCCAATTTTGAGACTGCGCCAGTCTTGTAGCTGGGTAATGGCTTGTCTGAGGTTTTGCTCGTCGACCAGTCCTTGGCAAAGATCGTCAAAATCTTTGCGGTTCATCATACGCGCAAAAGGCTTGGCCTTCTGGATCATGTCCTTCTCCTCCTTGGTCCTCTTTTTGTCCAGTTTCGTATTTTCTCTATAATCGAGTAGGTTGTGTTCAAAAATGACCTTTTTTCGGTCTACTCGCTGTGTGAGTCGGCAATTGTAAACCTCCATGACCGTCAGCTTGAGCTCCATTTCCGGCTCCAGCTCTCCAGTTTTGGGATTGAGACCATCGCCAGGGTCAAACTGCATAAGCTGTACAGCTTCTTCGGCATCGTTGGCGTGTTCGGTTTCGAATTCTAAACGACCAGGCATGTATCCTTGAATCTCGTGACAACTGGGCACAGAGGCCGTCGGCTTTGTCTTAGGTTGCAAGGCGGGTGCATTTTTGGCAGTCTCGCGGCGCTCTTCGATCCTGCGCTTCTTGCGCGACTGGAACTCTTCTCGGGGGATTTCTTTGGCCAGCTCGTTGTCGTGTGGGCTGCAGCGCTTCGGGAGTGGAAAGCGTGGAGACTCGACATATGTCTTGAGATAGTGGTCGCGAACTTCATCCTTTTGACGGAAACCGCCAATGTGATCGGATATATCTGCCCAAGATCCGAGTCCGTAAATTTCAGCACCCTCGATTAGGAGCAGTTCTTCGTCTGCGCCCCATTCGTCGTCGAAGATTGGAAAGGAGTTTTGTTCAATGACGCGGAAAGCGTGTGTAGCGGGGTCGTGTGCGTTGCGCGATTCGCCATTGGCAAAGCAAGAGACGCAAAGATCGAAATCCGTGCATGCCGAGTCTGCACATCGAATGCGAACCTGAATGCGCGACCAAGATTAGCAATTGGCGATGCCGAGGGAGCAGGTGTTGGCTGTTGCTTTGCCAGGGAGTATGCGACAACACTTACCGTAGACGTGATATCAACAGAGCATGCATCACATACATACTTGACGCCTCCTTCGCCGCCCCTGTTAACGGTCTTTTTGCGAATCACACCCATGCTGGGCTACTGGTTGCTGTGTTGATGCGCGACGTGCCCGAAACCAGCTCCACTCACTGGCAGATGGTTGTGACGCCACCTGCGCCGCTTCAACGGTGCGCTGTGGCAAAACCAGGAGACAAGGCAGATATTTTATGGGAGAATATACATGCTTCGATATCGAGTCTGGGGTTTTGACGTTATTTTTGATGAAAATGGCTGATTTTTAGCTTTGGTTGATGGCGACGCTTGTCTGTCGTAATTGTCAGCGCAAGGCTAGAGCAGGGCGTTGTCGCGATCCATGCGACTGCTTCTGAGCGCGCGCGCTAGCAGACAGGGGACGGAGCTGACTAGCCTTGCACGTGCAAGGTCATGTGACGATATCCGGGGAAGCTGCAAACAACTTTGGCATCTGGACAGTGTAGCTATCTTGTATTGCACGAAGTGTAATTTTATTACCATATTTTATTTGTATATGAAGCTCTTCTTATTAATTATCAATCATTGGGCACTTCGCTTCTGATCATATTTTGTCGCGATATCGCGATGATGTCTATATACTTACTGTCCTGGTTTCTCCAGTATCAGTTGACACTGCATTTATTGTGTTTGTAGGTTGCACTTCAAAAAACATTTTCCAAAAATAACGCGCCGACATCCCCAAAATCCCTTTCCAGCCTATAGACAGCCTCACAAGCGCTACTTGAATGGACTGTTTCTCCGAGAAATTCGCCGTAAATTGGGCTGCGTGGATACCACCGAGCTCCTGCCGCTGTACGATGATATCATTGGAGCGCTTACTGCTCGACAGCTTTCGGCCTGAAGTCCTCCTCAAAAAGCGTCACGTTTAATCCAGCACTCTGGGCTGTCGAATCGTGCGCGTCTTTTGACCTTGCAACTTGCTCTTGTCCTTCATCACCAAGAGGCTGAACTCGACTTCCCGGCACGCATACTTTGGCTCTGCCAAGTCTCGTTTCTCCGCTGCCAGCATTGTATCGCTGCCCCGCCCCCGCCAACATGCCTGACAAGATTCTCGACGACATTTCGCACCGTCGCTACAACCCGCTGACAGATAGCTGGCTGTTGGTGTCTCCTCACCGAACGAAGCGACCATGGCAGTGAGAGCACTTTACCTGCAATTTTAGTCATCTGCTAATACTGTGCTGCAGAGGACAGCAGGAGGCTGCCGTTGAGGCCAAGCTTCCCGAATACGACCCCAAGGTAAGTGGTATAAAGGCATGACTGCAAAGTTCTCAATTAATCATTTGTACAGTGCTATCTCTGCCCTCGCAACACGCGCGCTTCCGGTGACGACAATCCCGACTACGAAAAGACATTTGCTTTTGTCAACGACTACAGCGCCGTCAAAGAGCAGCAGCCTGACTATGAACCAGAGCCGTCTTCCAACGGTGCGACATTCGCCTCTCAAATCCACTCAATCTTCAGAGCTAATGAGTTTCAGACCTCAGTTCTCTCCTCTTGCAGGCCAAGAGTGTCAAGGGCGTCTGCTACGTCATGACCTTCTCGCCTAAGCATCATCTCACGCTGGCCGACATGCCCGGCTCCGATATTCTGCCTTGCGTCGACCACTGGACGCGCATCTACGCCAACCACCTGTCCGCGTCGAACCAGCTCACCGAGATCGCCAGCAAGCTCCAGCTCTTTGTAACCCGGGAACAGGCCCCGATCCCGAAAGACGAGTACCGCTACATGCAAATATTTGAGAACAAGGGCGCCGCCATGGGCTGCTCCAATCCTCACCCGCACTGTCAGATCTGGACCACGTCGACTATGCCCGAAGAGCCCGCCAAGGAGATTACGCAGATGATCAAGTACAAGAAGCAGCACGGCCGTCACCTCCTCGCCGACTACACCAAGCTGGAGCTCGAAAAGCAGGAGCGCATCGTCTGGCAAAACGATAGCTTCCTCGTCGTCTGTCCCTGGTGGGCTATCTGGCCGTTTGAGGTCCTGGTGCTGCCGAAGCGCCATGTCCGCGCCCTGGTAGACTTTACGCACGAAGAGCGACTCCAGTTTGCGGAGACGATACAAGAGGTCACGCGGCGCTACGACAACCTGTTTGAGTGCAGCTTCCCGTACAGCTCTGGCATCCACCAGGCGCCTTTACAAGGCACCGAGGAAGAGATTGAAAACTCATACCTCCACATGCACTTTTACCCACCGCTGCTGCGATCTGCAACGGTGCGCAAGTTCCTTGTCGGCTTCGAGCTCATGGCCGAGCCTCAGCGCGACATTACGCCGGAGCAGGCTGCCGCTCGTCTGCGCGACTGCGGCGGCGAGATTTATAGAAGTCGAAGCACGTGATTGATTTTTGATAAAACGGGGAGAAGGTGTTTTGGTGTATTAGGTGGGGATAGTCATACAGTAGATTAAGCACGAGTTGCCAGTATAATTCCATGGGCTGTAGCACGTCTTTCGTTATTGGTGTTGATTTCGAGAACCAAACGGCCGTTCCTAGTTGAACTCGACATAGTAGTCGCGGACCGTGGGCATCCAGATTAGCGCCGTGGTGGCCAAGCAAAAAGGAAAGAGCTGGGGCACGCCGAACGACATGCTCTTGAAGACGAAGAGCTCGCTGGCAAAGTGGCCGAGCGCGACGACGTAGGTCCAGATGGCAATGTTGTAGACGGGGCCAATGTGCAGGTGGTAGGCGGCGTAGCAGCGGACGATGCAGGTGATGAGCGTCCAGGTGCCAAAGAGGCGGCCGGCGAGCGGCGTCAGCTGGTCGGCCGCGTTGGGATCCTGCGGGTTGCGCGCGGGCACGAGCTTGTCGGTGCGGTCCTGGGGGTCGCGGCCGTCGGTCGTCGTCGTCTTGCTGAGCGCCGGGTTGGGCACGAAGCGGCCGTTGTAGACGCGCCGCGAAAAGTGCAGCGTCAGGTACGCTTGTAGGGAGTTGCCGATCGAGACGACGGAGAGCTGCGGGACGGGAAGCGGGCGATTAGCGATGGCAAACGAGGAATGGGAGCTGGTGGTGGTGGTGGTGGTGGTGGCGTGGCCTAGAGTCAGGAGAGCGGGCGCAGAAACTCACAATTAGCATGTAGTAGGGTAGGATACCCTTGCCAGGTGGCAGTATCGATTTGACAAAGTCCATTGTATTCGATCGGGGAGGTTGCCTCGTTATTAGATGGTAAGTGGCTCGTCGAACCTTTTTCGCTGAGGAGCTTGAAGGTTTCTAGGATGGGCTCCTTGCCGGGAGCTTCTGAGGGTCGTGCTTGTTGTGGGGCATACAAGCTGGACAGTGTAAGTTATCTCGAGCAACAGCGGTAGCTGCGATGCGGACGGTCCTGTTTAATTTGATTTTCGCTTTTTTGAAGTAAATCTGTATTTTTGAACTATCGAGTTATATGTAGGGAAATAGAAACGACTTTGTATTGCTATCCTGTTGCATCCTCGCCATCTTCCTCGTCTCAATCTGAGGCCCTTGCTGGTACCCGCCGGAGCCAGCCTCACACAATCGTCAAGGTTAGAAATGGGCGCAGGTGCCTTTTCATTCACCTCCTCTACACTGTTTAACATGGCTCTGAGATTCTCGGATCGTAACAAAGCTACGATGGGCTTGTTGTGCTTAGCGCCTCGGCTGTTGGCTGCTTCTTATCCTTTGATCTCGATAGTGTGTATGAGAGGGCATCCTTCGACATGGTACTCCCAGACACCGGGTCTGAGACGGCCAGCAGATATTGGCTGTCTATCGACCTTGCTAGCCCTTTGCTTGTCGGAAGGCCGTGAGGGCAGTGATCCAATGACCCGTTTGGCTTTCCGATCTATAGTCTTCGCTGTGCGCTCGATACGTTGCAACTCGGCGCTGTCGGCCATCATAGGATCCTGGCGCTGGTATAGTACTTCTCTGACGCGGGCGCGATCTTGCTTCAGCATATATCCGAAAAGATCCCTGTGAAATTTAGCATGCAAGCGGCAGGCGACGCTCCATTCTCGGGAAGTACATACAGCTTATGTAGTATCTCTTTCGAGGAAACCCCACGTTCTCTTCTGAGTTTAGCATTTTCATGAAGCAGGGACTCCACGATGATAGAGGTAGTAAACATTGTCATCATGGCGAAGAAAAGTGCCATCGAGCGGCGCGCTTCGGCAATCGCGGGCTTCTTGAAGGTCCACTTGATGCGCGCCCAAAGCTGTCCAAAAGCACCCAGATCCTCATCAAATGAACTCAGAATAAGATCAGTCGCCGCTTTAATCGATTTCATGATTAGATCAAAATGGTCCACGAGCGCTCGGGCAAGGACAAGCGCATTGTGCCTTTTGGACTCTGTCAGTTTGGCTAGCGAGGCTGGACACTGCATCTGAAAGGTGTTGACAGACATTCCCAGTATGAACGTCTCGTTCTTGAATAACTCAACGTCGTTGGGCGCGTCCACAATTTGCTCGAGCTTGCTGTGGAGCTTGAAGAGGCTCTGCGCCACGGGAATCGCCAGCCCGAAGATGGCAAGCACAAGCTCCGCCATCGACCAATAACATGCTATGCAACTCGAATTAACGGTTTTGAGAAGAGCACACGGATTTGTAACGTCCTAGATCAGAGTTCTGAATCTAGTACTAACTGAACCAAGACTGAGAGGCGCTTGCGTGACTGACTTATATGGTGGGCATACCCGACGCCTGAGCCCGACTTCACTCCTTTCACTGCGTGCCTCACAGCCAAAACCAATGCACGTGCAACAGTAGAGAGTATATTGTCGGACGCCTTTTTGATACATTATGGGCACGTGGTCCACATATTTGCCAGTTGACGGCTATCGTGGTGAGCCGTGGTTTGCTTGGGCGAGCGGCTGACCTGCGACCGGGAAGGCTTACCAGACGCCTTGTAAGGCTGACGCGAGCGAAGATGCCAGCTGCCCAATAGGCACAGTCAACGAGCAGTATCGCTTGTGACCCAGAAATGAAATTGAATGGACATTTCGCACTGGTAATCGATGAGTAATATTACTATGAAGGGCTTGTGTTGATATGCACGCCTCCGATCCTCAAACGCCATCTGCTTTGACAGTAGCGAAAATAAAACCATTAAAGACTGGAGTCGGTACCATCGGATGGCATGTGACGATTGGAACCAGAGTGGCCTGCACTCTTTCATCTTTACCAATTTTGGTCAAGATGTTTTCTCCACCATCCTCGCCAACCTGACCGTCTTTGAACATGGAAGCAACCACGTCGTCCAAAAAGATGCAACCATTCGGACGCGTGAGCTTGACAGCCCAGTCAAACTGCTCACCCAGACCAACCATGTCTGCGTCGACAAACACAATGTCAAACTTGCGTCCCTCTTGCACTAATTTCGGCAGAATGTCGGTCGATGAGCCGAGAATGACCTCGACATCAAGACCAGCGACGTTTTGCAGAGCCACGTCGCGATGCTTGGCGTCCATCTCGATGCTGGTGACTTTGGCGCCCGCCTGCGCAAAGCAAATGGAGGAATAACCGCCCAGGGTGCCGACCTCGAGCACGTTCTTGGCGCCCATCACTCGGGTCAGGATGGAGAGGTACTGGCCCGCCAGAGGCAGCACGCTGATGGGCGGGAGGCCCTCGGCGGCGGATTTTCTGAGCGCAGCGTCGAGCGCCTCGTTGGGGCGCAGCAGGGCCGACTGTGCTTGAGCATCGATTTGGGGCGCCGAGCGAAAATTGTCAAAGTTGATGATGCGCAGCATGCCCGGGTCCTGGTCTACCATGGCACGGAGCTGCTGCTGTTGTGAATCCATGGCGTTTGGGGTTTGGGGCTCTGATTGCGGATAGTGCTGAAATTGCAAAGTTGAACAGTGAGTTTGAGTTGTGAATTGGAAACTAAAATGCAATGACTGCTGAATTTGTTTTGGAGTTCTGACTTCTACGACGACTTATATATCGTGGCTGCTTTACACGTAGATCCCGGAGATGCGACCGGGTTGGCGGCGCCGTCTCGGGATCGGGGTCGGGGTCGGGCCTATGCTTACGAGGCCCCGAAGGAGGCTCTTGTAAGCTCTAAAAATATTATTGCACTTCCAACAAGAGAATCGTCAGCTCGAAGAAAGTCTACGGGCCCACGACTAGGATTTGTTGGTGCACAAGTTCACGACGCGACCCACGCCGAGGTTGGAAGCTGGAGTTGCCCAAAATAGGCGAATCTCATCTGATGTTGGGAGCAAGATCTGAACAAGAGCCAGGGTCCACTGGGCCTGAGTATTCTGAAATTGATTGAAATTGAGTTGAAGTAATAAAAGTTAATTATATCTTGGGTGTGATAATACTGCAAGGTTGAACAGGATGTGTACAGTGGTGTGACATTAAATCTGTACGGTTTAGCGCATCTAACTGGTTTGGAGCGTACTGAATTTCTGTCAGGGTACTGTAGATGCAGCCACAATAAGCATGTGAATCGTGGCTGGGTCGCCTAGATCCAGCCCAGGACCGCGGGCCAGAGCTGCCGTTACAGTGGATTCACAGCGCATGCAGCCCACTAATGCATCTGCTAGCGTCCTCGCTATCTGGACTCTGAACCCTTTTCCTCCCTCCCAATGCCCGCCCCAACGCAGCTCTCAACAACATCTTGTTCTACACAATTGGGTACTCTGCGCACTCGTCATGGACAAGATTAACGAGTATCTCGGCAAATTGCCCGCGGTGCCGCACTGCGGCCTGGTGCTCCTTGCCACCGTCGGCGGTCTCTTTGTCGCTTCCAAGCTGTTTAGCTACCTGCGCCTCGTGCTCGGCTCCTTTATCCTGCCTGGCACCAATGTATGTCGCGCGCCCGCCACCCCCTGCTGCTCCCTTTGACCCCTCTCGACAAATGCTAACCCGCAATTGATGTTTAGCTCCGCAAGTATGGCAAGCCCGGTACCTGGGCCGTCGTCACCGGCGCCTCTGACGGCCTCGGCAAGGAGTTTGCCGGCCAGCTCGCCGCCAAGGGCTTCAACCTCGTCCTCGTGTCCCGCACCCAGTCGAAGCTCGATGCCCTCGCCAGCGAAATCACGGCCAAGTTTGCCGCCAAGGCGCCCCAGGTCAAGACCTTTTCCATGGACTTTTCCGAGGACAACGACGCCGACTACGACCGCCTCGCCGAGCTTGTCAAGGGCCTCGACGTCGGCATCCTGATCAACAATGTCGGCCAGAGCCACAGCATCCCCGTGTCCTTCCTCGAGACCCCCCGCGACGAGCTGCAAAGCATCATCACCATCAACTGCCTGGGCACGCTCAAGGTGACCCAAGTTGTTGCCCCGATCCTGAAGAAGCGCAAGAGCGGTCTTATCCTGACCATGGGCTCGTTTGGCGGCTGGACCCCCACGCCGTACCTGGCCACATACTCTGGCAGCAAGGCCTTCCTCCAGCAGTGGAGCAACGCCCTGTCCTCTGAGCTTGCCGACGACAATGTCGATGTCCAGCTCGTCCTGAGCCATCTCGTCACCACGGCCATGAGCAAGATTCGCCGCGCCAGCCTGCTCGTCCCCAACGCCCGCCCCTTTGTCAAGGCCGCCCTCAGCAAGGTTGGCACCGGCGCGTACCAGACTGCACCCAACACCTATACGCCCTGGTGGAGCCATGCTTTCATGCTGTGGTTCATTGAGAACATTCCTGGCGTGAACAGCCCTCTGACCATCTCCATCAACAAGGGCATGCACGTGGATATCCGCAAACGTGCTCTGCGCAAGGCCGAGCGTGATGCCAAAAAGCAGTAGATGGGCAATAAGATTACTTCGTGATACTGCGCGTTTTCGAATGGATTATTGAAACGTCATGTTGCTCGTTTGAGCTGGATCAAGTGCATGGCAGAAGGGCTAGGTTGAAAATGTACGTATAGTATGGTAGGACAGTAGTATGTATAGGATGGCGATTGCGGATCTTACAACCGCGAAGCCACAAGCAAGTTCATCACATGAATCAGATTTAATGTAATCCAGCGCACTTGTATCTTGTCTATTTGAAAATAGCAATCCCGCAAGCTTTGCGAAACGTGCTGTGAAGGAACCCGTGCCGTCCCACGAAGCTACAAATTAGGTTTAGCGCCGTTGGCGGCCCCTGGTCTGGAAAAATGGCAGAGCTCCAGCCAAACCAGCCCAAACCTCACAGGCTAGCCAAAGAAACCTTTTGAGGTGCCAGAGCTTCAAAAAGTCCCATCTACAACCCACACGGCGGCCCAACGCCAGCACAATCCATTGCTCATCACCATCTACCGCGGAGCATCTGCGACGGGATCAACTGTGCTTCTCGCCGGTAGCTCATCGCGTTCCTCAGCCTCGCTCCCGTCCGCCACTTGACAGCGCGCCGCGAGGCAAGCGTCAACAAACTGTCCAAGGCGGCAGCGAAAACCTGCCTCGTCCCCCCAGCCTCTTCATGAGCTGCTTTCGAGCGCGTCGCTTCGTCTTTACCGGCTGACTTGCGACACTCATTGTTGCTGCCGCATCAACAAGCTCGACGGCACCCAGTCAATAACAGAAACGGCCAGCCAAGCCCCCCAGCATTCACCATGTCGTTCCCCGAGACGACACCGGTTCGCGCCGTTCCTGGCGCGTTCCTCAACACGCCGGCCGTTGCTTCGCGGTACCGCAACGAACAGGACCCCGTCAGCAAAAACCTCTTCCCACGACCCGAGCCTGCCCAGAGAAGCGGCTCTGGCTCGGTGCGCAGAAACTCTTCCTCGTCCACTTCTCGGTCACGCGCCGTGGCCCGCTCAGGCCTGCCGTCTAGCAAGACAACAGGCTCTCTTTTGGATATATCTGCACAATTGGGCGACGCGGCGGCGCTTGTAGCCGCAAATCCTGCCCCCCCGCGGCGCCAGGAAAACATCCCGCCAGTCGTGCGTGCTGCCAAAGCCGTCAACGGCTGCCTTTCCAGCGACGAAAACTTTCCCGACATTGACTCCTACTGCAGACGTAAGGACATGTTCAACCCCAAGCTACATAGTCAGCGCGAAAAACTGCTAACCTTGTTCTCATTTAGAGGGCGCGTCGTCCGATTATGAAATCCCCGTCGCCGACACCGCCTGGTCGCCGTTTCACAAGATTCAAATGTACCCCATACCAAACCAAGTCTTCGATCATTACAACACTGGCGAGCTGCAGACACTGATGGGCTTATTTGCTGAAATCAACCACGCCTGGGTTGTTATTGACAACTCGCTCTTCCTCTGGGACTATACCAACCCCGATGCCGAGCTTATTGGCTTTGAGGACCAGCCACACACCATTCAAGCTGTCGCGCTGGTGCCACCCAAGAAGGGCATCTTCGTCAACACAATTACACATATCCTTGTCGTCGCCACCTCGTCTGAAATGATTCTCCTCGGCGTGTCGGCCGCCCTAACGCCAGCCGGCACCAAAACCGTTTCACTCTACCAGACCAAGATGTCACTTCCTCTGCGAGGCAGCGATGTTCGCGTCATTACAGGCTCAGCCGATGGAAGAATCTTCTTTGGCGGTACCAACGATGTCGACATTAGCGAATTGTATTACCAGTCAGAGGAGAAGTGGTTCTCCAACCGCTGTGGCAAGATCAACCACACGAACCCGGGCTGGTCGTCGGTTGTTACTCTGCAGTCTGGATTTTGGAGCAACAAGCACCCCGAGCATTTGATTGACATTGCCATTGATGACTCACGAAATCTGCTCTACACTTTGTCCAGTACATCGACGATTCGTACCTACCACATGGAGGCCCCCGATCGACTCAACAAGGTCATCGAGAAGGAAAAGGTTCATTGCCTTCGCGATATTGCCCACATGATCTCACAGTCTAGGCTTCTCACAGATCGAACGAAGATTGTGTCCATCAGCCCAATTTCGAAGCACGAAGCGTCAAAAATACATCTCATGGCAATGACTGACACGGGCTGCCGCATCTTCTTCAGTGCTACGAGCGCTTCATCCTACATCTATGGCTCACAAAATAACATGATTCCTCAAAGCATGCAGGTACAGTTCATCAAATTTCCGCCAAGCCCCGTATCTCGCCGGTCTGCGCAAATCCCTCAGCCTGCTGCGGCGGGTGCGGAGAACAGCATCGACTTGGGCTCAACTATGCTTGTTCCCAGCAGGCACGGTGCGCGCTTTGCGCCGGGCGTGTTTATCGACTTTGTTGGAAAAGAAGAGGATGCCAACTCCGACACTCTCTTCCTTTCCGCGCCTGAATCTGCCCGAATCAAGAACACCAACGGTGCCTCGCCTCTGCGTTACTACGAGCAAGCGTCTTGGATCGAAATCGGAAGTCGTGCTGAGGCTGTTGGGCTTGTGACCAAGCCTTTCGGCGCTACCAGCTCGCCCTGGGGTTTTGGTAACGAACTTGCTGTGCAGTTTGATGAGATACCGCCCGAGGTTGCAATCTTGACCAACACTGGCGTTCACGTCGTTCGCCGCAGGCGCCTTGTAGACAACTTTGCCGCCGCGATTCGCGATGCGCCTGGTGAGGAGGCTTTGGATCTGGTATGCCGGCGTTTGATTCAGCTCTACGGCCGAGTAGAGACTGTTTCTACCGCCCTGGCTGTTGCTTGCGGGCATGGAGGTGATGCACGAAATGGGTCGGCCCGGGCTATTGACCAGACTACCCAAGACCGTGCTCGCGGCATCTTTGTTGAGATGGGTGGCCAGCCTACTCTTGCCGAGACGGATGGTGCTAGCTTGACGACTGACTCTGTGCGACTGTCTTCAAGGCATGATGCACTCTCCCTTTACCTCTCTCGTCTCGTCAGGAAGCTTTGGAAATCCAAGGTCATTATACAAGGCGTCTCACCAACTGGCGGCGTTGCTGTCGTCTCCGCTGTCCCCATCGACAGGCTCGGCGCTACACAAGAAAACCTGGAGCGTCTTCGCAAGTTCATCGAGGCTAACCGCGGCCTTATCCAAGGCATGTCTGGCCCTCCCGACCTCCAGCGCACGGGTACGCGCCAGGAAGAGATTGCTTTGCAAGCCGAGCACCAGGCTTTGCACGCGCTCCAGAAACTCATGGAAAGCATCTCGGAGGGCATCTCGTTTGTCCTGATGTTGTTTGACGAGCGTGCTGCCGATGTCTTTGTGCGACTTGAGGAGCCTGCTCGACAGCAGCTTCGTGACCTCACCTACGAGATGTTATTCTCCCAACCCCACGGCAAGGACCTGGCTAAGCTTCTGGTCAAGGCCATTGTCAACCGCAACATCGAAAGCGGTTCCAATGTTGAGACAGTGGCCGATGCTCTCCGCAGGCGCTGTGGCAGTTTCTGTAGCCCCGACGATGTTGTCATATTCAAGGCGCAGGAGCAGCTCAAGCGTGCTTCTGAGCAACCTATCGACACCACCCACTCACGAAACATCCTCCTTGAGAGCTTGAACCTGTTTGAAAAGGTTGCTGGCAGTTTGGCGTATACCAACCTCCAGTCTGCCGTCAGCCAGTACGTGGACCTCAGATACTACGCTGGTGCTGTGCAGCTGTGCCTTGTTGTGGCGCGTGAGAAGGACCGCGGCAACACTGCTCTTCTGTGGATTCAGGACGGCAAACCCGCTGGCGATCCTCGCGCCGAGGCTTTCGAGGAGCGCAGAAAGTGCTACGATATGATCCATCACGTCCTGCGTCATCTCGACCAGACCTCAAGCAGAGAACCTGCGCTAATAGACGGCAAACCTACGGTGATAGCGATGAAGAGAATGGAGACGTATGACGTTGTGAACGGCTCCGACGACGAGGTATTCCACTTTGATCTCTACGAGTGGTACATTTCGCAAGGTTGGACGGATCGCATTCTTGCGATTGATTCGCCGCACGTCGTCACATTCCTTGAACGTTTGGCTGAAACCAACGTCGAGCACGCCGATTTGCTATGTCGCTTCTACACTAACCGCAGCCGCTTCTTTGCGGCCGCCGAGGTGCAGGCAGGTCTGGCGCAGTCTGAGTTTGCCATTGGCATCAAGGACCGCATCAAGCTCCTCAGCTTGGCCAAGGCCAATGCCAGCGTAACAACGGTCGGCGTGAGCAGACAGCAGCAGCAGATGCTCAACCACGAGGTCACTGACCTGTTGGACATTGCCAACATTCAGGACGATCTGCTCGGACGCCTGCGTGCTGACGAGCGCATCGATGCCGAGAGAAAGGACGAGATTGGAAAGGCTCTTGACGGAAGTATTCTCGACCTGTCGGAAGTAAGTTTCATCGCGAAGCAGGCAACACACATTCGCTAACCCATCACAGCTGTTTAATAACTATGCAGACCAGGCAGGATACTATGATCTTTGCCTTGTTATCTACCACACGGCGAACTACCGCAACCCGACCACCATTTCTTCGACGTGGAGCAACCTCATCCAACAGACTCACGATGAAGTTATTTCGCGTGGGGAGGAACTCAAGCCCGGCCAGGGCGAACCCCCTCTACCGTATGAAGCCGTCAGCAGCAAGATTCAAAACATTGCGCACTACACGTCACTGGACAGCTTCGTCTTTCCCATCCAGACGCTGCTGCCGGAGCTGTGCCGCTACGCCGTGGCCTACCAGCAGGACGCGACGATCGGCGCCGACGCCATGTGGCCCGTGCAGCTCTTCCTGACGCTCGGCGTCTCGCACAACATGATTGTGCAGGTGCTGGAGAACATTTTCGACACGCAGGACCACGGCTTCTCCGGGATGGTGCGCAACCGCATGATTGAGCTCATCGTCTTCGTGGTCAATGACTGGGCGGCCGAGGCCAGACGGCGCGGCGGACAGGCCAACGGCGGGACGATTGGCACAGCGGTCGGCGAGCTGCTCGCGCGCTGCGAGTCGGCGCTGCCGCCGGCGGGCCACGGAAACAACAATGGCGGCGCGGACCTCGCGGATATTCGACGCGTGCTCAAGGCGCTGCGACGCGAAGTCGCGGGCCTCGTGGATCGTGCGCCGTCTGCGAGCCTGCGCTGGTAGTGAGCACTCCTGGGAAGCAGAGAGTGAGAGTTGACATTAGGAAGTGGGGGGCTTTAATGGGCATGAAGATTGGAGAAACCATTTATTACATCCGTTTTTTTGTGTCTTATCATTTTACTTTTGGAATCTTTCAAAGCAATCACGAGGAAAAGAAGAGCTTTTTTTGTTGTTGTGCAGCCTAGTTTAGTGAACTTGGGTTTGCCTTGCGTGTGTGTTGTTTTTTGGGTGGTGGTTTGCTGTGCTGGCCGTTTCTTGGAACAAAAGCGCGCCCACTTTGTAACTTTGATTATGTTGTTTCGTTTTTTTATTTATCAACAAAACTTTATTGGGATATTCTAAAGCAATTGAAGGAGAATAAAGTAGCTGTTTTATGTGAATGCTGCTCAACTAGTGAAGATGTGGAAAGACTTTCTGGAACGACGACTCCTCCGCCACCGTCTTCCACCATGCGCGTGTGCGCGGGCCAACTTTGAATCCGGGCACAACAGACTCGGCCAGGGCCTTTTCGAGCGTGCTCAGGTCCTGCACCTCGTGAATATCAGACTCGGCGGCCACCATGGCATGTGCCAGCCACGGGATGACGTGGAGGTCGGCCTCGCCAAAGGACGTGCCGGCTGCGTACGGCAGGACGAGCAGCGTCTCGAGCTCTGCCATGCCGGCGGCGAAGCCCCTGTACAGCGCCTGGCTCTGTGCAAAAAAGGCCTCGTCCGCATGTCCAACTGGCTGTGCGTAGACGTCGTACAGGCGTCCGTTTTCCTCGAGCTTGGGCCCGTAAAAGGCGTGTTGGGAGGCCGCGGCGCGTTCTGTTTCGAGACGCCGCTGCCGGGTGTCGATAAAGACCTTGTGCCAGCCGCGCTTCTTGGCGTCGAGCGCGGCGACGCTCCGCGCCTGGAAGAAGAGAATGTTGGTGTCGAGTCGTGGCGAGTGCACCAGGTCGATGAGCTGCTGGCTGCGGCCGCTGTCGTGGGCTACGAGGGGATGCTGGTTGGGGCGCTGGGCGTCAAGGTACCGCAGGATGTCGATGCTGGACGTCAGAGGCGAGGGAAGAGAGGGCGCGACAAGCGAGGGGACGGTGCCGTGCGGGTTGATGTCGAGGTACGCGGGGTCAAAGTTGTCGGCGTTGCCTGTGCGTTGATTGTTAGACAGTAGATGGTATGACTGTGTTTTGTTGATGAAGCGCACCTAAATCGACTTCTTGAATGTCATAGTCGATGCCTTGAAGAAAGCCCTTTTCGGCCAAGGCGAGATGGACGACACCAGCCCACTGCGAGCCGACAAAGGAATACACCTGCATCTACCTCAGTTTTTAGCTGGGGGACTTTGATAGCATAGAGGAAGCGAAATGTAACTGCGCCCGTACCTTGGACATCGTGGCTACGGATATGCCAGAAAGAAGGGTCAAGTGTCACTGAAGACGAGGTTTTTGAATTGGAGATGGTGCTGGCAAAAAGTCAAGCTGTACGGTGCAGGATGATGTACACTTTGGTTGTCAGGTTTCTACAACATGCACATATATATTGAGCAAAAATACATGGTGCAGGAATCATCCGGACAGATTCGCACGAGAAAAAGGCCTGACTGAAATTGTATTATTCAATGTCTTGACGCCAAGAACGCTTTGAAATATCTGCTCAGCCATGCAGCCAGCCCATTTGCGGCAGCCAGGCTCACCATCACAAGTTGAGCAAATACTAACCGTTTCTACGAAGACATATCGTGTGGAATCAAACAAAACTGCATCAACCGACTTTACAACCCCATCACCAAGGATTGTTATTGTACACTAGCCCTAATGGGCTCTGCCATGATTCCAAACTGCCATCCAAGTAAGACGCACTCGCCCTCGTTCGACCGAATTCGGCCGAAAAACGATCTCGCGCCATTCAGACACACACATAGATTCAACCCTACCACCCACCGACCCTGTACTAAACTAAACAAGATGTTTCCATGGGACATTGCGGGGATCTGCTAGTTACCTGATGCGGAGATTTCATCTGCGCTGCTCACGACATTGATTCCACATCCTGTGCCTGGCACCACTAGCGGCCCAGCCTGTCTCGATCAGTCAGGGTCCAACTTGCACAGACTAAGCCCGAGTGGTGTGATTCCATGTTTCCCTGGATTCTGTTTTTTTTTTCCTTTTTCAGACCAGTCGGCTCAGCTCGGGTAAAACAAAATGATCTGGAGAAGAAATGGGGTAGTCGGTCTTGTTTAGCGTGTAGCTAGCCACACACATCGTCCTCGACACTACGTAATTTGGCAGCGCATAGCCACCGTGGGTAGCAAGGATTCGCTGTGCCTTGTTGTTGTTGTTGCTGCTAGAGAAAGACATTGTCGTCCGTCACTTTCATGGAGGATCTGCTGTGCGGTCCTTCCCAGGAGCCCATGTCCTCTGTGGAGAGGGGTTCTTGGAATCGGGCGAGAAACTAGCTCACTTAGAAGGACTAAGCTGTGGACATGGCATGGAATACAATTTCAAGGTCGGAATTATAATCAGCTAGACTACGACGCAAAGGTGCTCGCAGAGGCTATATAAGACGCCTTGCAGATCACAGTCGGCCACGGTGTTCTACAGCTCATCAGTCACACCTCTACGCTCTCTTCTATCCTCCCATTCCTCAATCATTCTACATCCCAGCACGCATCTTTCGCCATGAAGTTCAGCACCTTGGCTCCCCTCCTCGCCAGCGGCGTCTTCGCCGCTCCCGCCACCAGCGACAGCAGTTCTGCCGCCGGTGCCGTCTTTGCCATGACCAACGTCGCCGCCTCGAACCAGATCCTCGCCTTCTCCCGCTCCGCCTCCGGCGTCCTCACGCCCGCCGGCACCTACGCGACCGGCGGCCTCGGCCAGGGCGTCGACTTTGACACGCAGGGCGGGCTGCAGCTCAGCGCGGACCACCGGTTCCTGTACGCCGTCAACCCGGCCGACGACAAGGTGTCGGTGTTTTGCGTGCGCGGCGCCAACCTGACCCTCGTCCAGACAATCTACGCGGGCGACCAGCCGCTCGGCATCACCCTCAGCTCGACGGGCTACGCGTATGTGCTCGACGGCTCTGTGGCGTCGACGGGCATCTTCGGCTTCCGTGTCGACGGCCGTGACGGCACGCTGCGGCCGCTGACCAACGCCACCATCCCGCTCAGCACGCCGATTGGCGTACCCGGCGACGTCACGTTTTCGCCCGACGGCCGTGCGCTCGTCGTGACCAACAAGGTCGGCAGCACGCTCGACGTCTTTGCCGTGGGCGCCGACGGCCACGCGAGCGCGTCCCCGATGACGACGTCGGCGTCGAGCGGCGTGCGGCCGTTTGCCGCCACGTTTTTCAAGGACTTCCTCTACGTGATTGAGTCGGGCCTGCCGTCGCTCAAGAATGCCGCGCTGTCGACGTATCGCCTCAACGGCGGCGCGGCGCCGAGCCTGACGGCCGTGACCAAGGCGGAGCGCAACGAGCAGACGGACGGCTGCTGGGTCGTCGTGACGCCCGACGGCAAGTGGGCGTACACGGCCAACTTTGTGTCGGGGTCCATCTCGAGCTACGGCCTCGACGGCAACGGCACGGCGTCGCTGCTCAACGGCACGGCGGCGCTGCCGGGCGGCGAGGGCAGCCAGCCGGTGGACCTGGCGCTGAGCAGCGACGGGCGCTACCTGTACAACCTGCTACGCGGATCGGGCGCCGTGGCGGGATACGAGATTCAGCAGGATGGTTCGCTCAAGCAGGTTGGAGGACTGTTCGGCAAAGGCATGGGCCTGCCTGTCATGGACGGCGCATCTGGTCTGGCTGGTTATTAGTACATTAGTGAATAATATTTATAATTGATTCATTGCTTTTCTCATAATTCAGGATAGAGAAAATCCGAAATATTTTCCATGGCGTTCCTTGAATAGTTGGGGTCACAGTGTGGCTTGGTTGCTGATCGCGATCAAAAGTCTCCGAGATGTGGCCGGGCCGGGCGCCGGATCTGGTGTGGACCTGGATGGGCCAGTACTTGGAAAGTCGCCGCGCGACGGGCCGCACGAAGCGCAATAGTCGCCGGCATCCGGTATATATAGCTGGAACGATTCGATCTCTGCCGCTGCCATTTCTTGTCATTAATGAACAATATTAGATTTTCTTTACAATTTTTACCTCACAAACTTTGCCACAACGCCCACATGTCTGGACCAGCCGGAAGCATGGAGAAAATGGCCAGCACCCTCACCAGCGCCTTCGCCGCGGCGGACAAGCACCAAGACACATGGGTGCGCACCAGCAAATCTATCATCGCCAAGCTCGCGGCGCCGCTACTGCCCAAGATGGGCCTGACGGCGGACCGCACTGCGCCCGTGACACTGCTAGACAATGCCGCCGGCGCGGGCGTCATGGCGCAAGAGGTGAACAAGGTCCTGCCGCGGATGACGCTGCAGGCCGGGTCGATTCTGGCGACGGACTTTTCTGAGGCGTCGGTTGGTATCATGCAGGAGCGCATCAAGACGGAGGGCTGGATCAACACCGAAGCACGCGTCGCCGACGCACAGGTATGAGGTAGACTTGCACCATGGCGATTGCAGTGGCTGACATGACTGGGAACAGGACACAAAGCTGCCAGACAACTCGTACAGCCACGTTTCCATCTTGCTGGGCCTGCACATCATTCCCGACCCGGATGCTGCCGTGAAAGGTGAGATTGCTCGATGAAGCCAAGTAAACCCATGAAGGAGCAGGACTTGCTAACCACGACGGCAGAGGCGATTCGCGTGCTCAAGCCCGGCGGCGTCTTTGGCGCGACCACATTCCCCACGCACAAGGAGAACAAGTTTTGGTTCGCCGACGTCCAGACGGCCTTTGCCGCGATGCCGTTTGACGCGCCGTTCCCGGACGCGATGCCCGTCCAGATGCACAAGTCGGGCACGTGGTACGAGCCGGCGTGGGTGGCAACGCACCTGCAGAGCCTGGGCCTGCAGGACGTCCAGGTCGCCGTGCACAGCGACTCGTACTACATCAGCGGCGCCGACGAGTTTGTCGACATGTTTGGCATGATGCTGGGCGCCCTGACCGGCATGTTCTGGAGCGAGGAGCAGGTGGCGGCGCACCCGGCCGAGGAGATCAAGACGCTGATGCACAAGCACCTGGTGGAAAAGTACAACGGGCACGGGTGGGAGGTCAAGTGGGATGTCCTGTACATGACGGGACGGGTGGGAAAATAGGGGTTACCGAGGAAGAGGGCGAGGCGAGAGGATGCGCGGCGACTGGCGCTGGCCAAGATGTAGCATGGAAACGGAGCTGCGCATCTTCTTGGATCTTGGATATCTGACCTCTCATTAGTCAGAATACCTCTGGACCCACCTTTGTACGATGAGTTCCTGTAGCCTCAATTAAGCGTCAATATGATCATAACCATAGCCAGCAAGAAAATTCATCGTGATGATGCCCATCTTGATCCTCACCATTCTGTCCATCTTCTAATGCATAAATTGCTAGCGCCAGTAATTTCACGCTGGCGGGCTTTTAGCCCCTAAAGACAGTGCTCCAGCGCCACCATCACCTCCTAACGACCACTAGAACACGCTAAAAGCACTAAAAAAAGGGCCCAAGGCCGCCCCCTAACTACACGTGATGCTACGTCAGTGTGCCTCAATCCTGTCGGCCCAAGCATCGTCGCATGGACGCAAACGCCACGTCGCAACGTCCATTGTGTGCTACACCTTTCTGTTTCATTCGTTGTGTTTGGCCGTCTGGTTATGCATTGAACCGTCTCAAAATATACGCGTTCACCAACAACGACTGCCCTCTGGACCCCATGTCGAGATAATTTCGATCCGGCCGCCACTGCCCCTCGCGCTTGACGTCAAAACACCATCAGCCAGCCCGCCCACGATGCTGGCGCTCGCCATCCTGCCCGCGCTCGCCGCGCTCGTCGCCGCCACAGACATTGACCACGCGGCGCTTCCTTCCTACCACTATGGCGCCGCCATCCCAATTGAGTGCATGAACCGCAGCTCGTAGGCCTCCTCCCCTGTGTGCCCCTCACTCAAGCCTTCAAGAAGCTAACATGCCGCCTCCCCCCCGCACAGAGAAACCGGCGAACACATTGAAGACAGCAACCACCAGCTGCAGTGGATCCCCTTCCCTGTATGCAAAGAAACCGGCAAGCCGCTCGAGTTTGGCTACGGCATCGAGGCCGAGGTCAACTGCACCATCCCCATCTCGCACGACTTTTTCCACCTCCTCGAGTTCTACATCCACAACGACGCGCCGCTGTCCTGTCGGCTGCCCGCGCGCCCGCCCGCCGAGGTCACCGTGATTGGCGAGACGCCGCCGCCGCAGGAGCACATCCCGCTCGTCTTTGCCCTCGCCGGCACGCTGCAGCTCAGCCACATGCACGTCTCGACGCACATGAACGTGCTGCTGCACTCGGTCCCCAAGCACCACGTCCACCACCACGACAGCGGCGTCCTCGACTCGGCCATTTCCTACAGCACCAGCCCCCTCTCCCACATGGAGGGCGCCGCGTCCACCAAGCTCACCATCGGCGAGCCCATGCCGCTGCGCTTCTCCGTCCGGTGGTTCCCCACGCCGCATCTGCCGCACTCCGAGGGCCGCGTCGAGTGGCAGGGGCTCGGGGGCCACATCTACGCGAGCACCTTCTTTTATAGTCTGGTGTCATTTATCGCCGGTGGCCTGGTGGCGGCCATGTACACCCTCGGCATCGTGCTGCCGAGGAGGTTGAAGAATCGTGCGCTGGGCGGCGCGACGCCGCTAGGCCACGGCCTTGGGAACGGCTGGGGATACTCGAAGCGCGTAGATTGAGGGGCTACCTTGTGCGAAATATGAATGGTGTCTGTACGAAAAGGATTTACAATGCGAGACAAATGGTTCACATCATGGGCATATAGGAGTTTTTAATGGTTTTCGGTCTGTTTCCACACTGTAGCAGTACAGCGTAAACGAGACATCATGTCTTATCAGTATGCATTCGTCGTTGAACTGATGGCACTTATTCGTCCTTGTCCTTGGTGCTTGTAGCCTGCACACGAGGCAGCAGTCGCAGAACCATGTCCACAGCCAAGACCGCCGCTGTTCACACACCTGTTAGATTACCGAAACCGCACACATCGACGCCAACGTTCAAGGTACTTACGAATCACCACAAACGGAAAGTAGGTGCCGTACAGCAGCCGCGTCTTCTTGTCCGCCGCCACCTGGTCCGCGCCCATGTGCAGCAGCTCGTAGCAGCACGCCGCCGAGCCCATGAACGTGAGGCAGCCAAACGCGAGCCCGGCCAGCTCGGCGGCGCCGTCGATGCGCCGCGGCGCCGCCAGCTGCGCGACCAGGTACGCGGCGAGCGGGAACTGCACGAGCCCCTCAATGTAGAGAAAGGCCTGGAACCAGGGCGCGGCGTGCACGGCGGACGCGGCGGAGAAGAAGGGGTCGCCCGTGGCGGCGACGTAGCGCGCGCGCAGGCCGACGAGGAAGTGCAGCGGCGCGTCGGCGGGCTCCCACAATGGTTTGGGGTAAAAGGCGGCTAGGTCGAGCACTGGGGGGGAGGTCAGCGGGGATGGATATTGATGAGAGGTGGGCGCGTTTACCGAGCATGCCTATAAACTGTAGGCCGATAATGGCCAGGTAGACCCAGTCGCGCACAGGTTTGTTGGCCATTTTTTTTTTGTAAAGAGGGGCCGTTGAGAAGAAGAAGAAAACTCAAGGCAGGCACGAGACTAGTTTAGCGACGCGATCAGATGGCTATGTAACGGCAAGATCCATGCGAGGATGGTGTTTGCTTCATCTCGGTAGCTTGCCCGCCTTGTCAGGGGAAGCTAGACACAGGGTGGATCTCCGGCCACGGCCCCGAGTCACCCACCCGGCCGGGTCTTGCGCCGGCTTACATGGAACCGATTGGACCTAGCTACTGGTGCATGTTTCTCGTTCTGTAGAGGTGGGTATTACATATTGCCTATAGCTATATTTTACAGAGAGCCTTGCTTTTCCCTTTCTTTCTTTCTTTCTTTCTTTCTTTCTTTCTTTCTTTCTTTCCTTTCTTCGTTATTTATAAAGGCGCATTGCCCATGTTGTACTGTCCAAAAGCCGGCTGCGGCGTGCCCAGGAGCATATCCTGCCAAAACGCCTCGTCAAACTGGAAGTCCGGCAGAAAGCTCGGAATCGGCTGCTGGTCCGTCCCCAGCATATCCATGCCCGCCATGGTCGCATCCCCGCCGCCGGCCGCGTCCTGTCTGGGCGTCGCCTCATCCTCGGGCGTCGTCATGTTGGTCGTCGCCGTCTCCGCCGGCGTGGCCATCATGGTCGCCGCCACGCCGCCGCCGGCACAGACCGCCGCGCCGTCCGCCGCGCTGCGCGCCTCGTACCACTGGTGGATCCACTTGAGCTTCTGCGCGTACAGCAGGAACAGCGGCGTCTTGTCGTGCATCGGCCGGCGCCGCGCGCGGCGCCGCGCCCACGCCTCGGCCTGCTCAAACTGCGCGGCCGTCGCGAGCATGGCGGCGCCGTAGTCGAAGCGGCGGCGCGCGACGCCCGGGCTCCAGTCCTCGGCCTCGTGGAAGAGCACGCGCGACGCGGTGACGACGCCAAACGCCAAAAAGCCCGTCATGGTCGAGGGGCGGAGCGCCGTCTGCGAGACGGTGAGGGCGTGCCGCGCGGCAAAGAGCGCCTCGCACGCGTCGACGAGCTTCCACAGCATGTCGGTCCGGCGAAACGGCGCGCGCGCCGTGGCGTTGGCGCTGTTGTCGGCCGTGGATATGGTGGGCTGCATGCCGAGCACGGGCTCGTAGAGACGCACCAGCAGGGCGAGGTACAGGTGGTGGAACATGACTGTCGGGGACTCGTTAGATTTTCATGGTATGTTGAGACGGACAGTGTAGTGGGGGGGGGGGGGGCACGCACCGTCATTTTGAACCTCTGGTGTCTGCGAGTGGACAAACCTGTCCATGTTGTCGCGCGTCAAGTTGAGCGTCATTTCCTGCAAGTGGCTGTAGACCGTCGCCGACGGGCCCCAGACGTACTCGGTCCCGGGCAGCGCGCTCAGGCCCTTTTGCGCAATACGCTGCAGCCGCACGCTCGCGGCCAGCGTTGCGTCGAGCGGGTGCTGGCACAGCGCGGCAATGGAGTCGCAGCTCTTGGTCAGGTAGCTGTTCCACGCCACGCCGGGTCCCCTGCGAAACATGGACATTGTTCTGGGTCGGGTGTGTTAGTCGGGCACACGGTCATGGAATATATATAGAGAGAGAGGACAAACACTTACACTGATGTCGCGTAATGGAGCCCCAGCACGGCGCGGATCTCGGCAGGCGTGTGCGCCTTGCGCCGGCGCATCAGGTGCGTCTTGTTCATGTGGCACCACGCCGCGCCGAGCAGGGAGTGCTTGTAGACCTGACCTTGCTCCGGCGGCCAGTCCAGCTTCAGGTCCAGCACAATGTTCTGCGCGAGGTTCATAAAGAGCGGCGTTTCGGCGTCGATGTAAAAGTGAAATGAGCCCCTTTGACGTCTTGTTAGCCACCTCCACCTGCTTTCTTTGGGGGGGGGGGGGGGGGAGGTCAGAAAGAGAAAACACAAAAGATGCCGCGTACCATATTAGATGCACGAGAATCGCCTGCAGCAGCTCCAGCGTCTTTTCCTGCTTGATAATCATCGTCTCGGCCACGTGGTGCCGCAGCCACTTCTTGACCGCCACGTCCGTCTCCTCGGACGTCTGGGCCACGGCGGCCATGATCATCCAAAACAGCGCCGGCGCGTTGTAGTACAGCTCGTGCGGCTTGGTGTTGTCCTCGAGAATCACAAACGGGAACATGGGCATGTAGTCCTTGCGGTAGATTTGCAGATACTCCCCGGCCTCGGCAAACGTGAGGCGGAAGCCGGGCACGAGCTCGACCGTCTCCGCCACGCCGCGGTCGGCATACACGGCCGAGCCGCCCTGCCGCTCCTCGCCGCTGCCGGTGATGGTGGTGGTGGTGGCGGCGCCGCCGCTCTCATGCTCCGCGGCGGCGGCGGCGGAGGAGCAAGCCCGCGCGTGAAACGGCCACGGGTTGTTCCTCTGGCTGTCTGGCGTCAGCGGCGACGAGCTCTCGCCAGACGACGACGCGGACCCTGTGCTGGATGATCTTGGCTTCGTCTTTTGGTTGGACTCGAGGAGCGACATGATGCCGTCCAGCTTTCGCTCCAGCTGCGCGACGCGGCTGCATTCAATTGTCAGCCATTGTGTCCCCCCACCCCATGACGGGGTTTACAAAACACCCACGTTGATTTTGCCCTTTGTTTCCTCGGCGCATTTGCTGGGACGCCACATGCGATGCCCAATCGGTCACACCTACAACAAACTTTTTGTTAGTGAGGTCTGGTCCCGCTGCACGAATTGCGGCAATGGGGGGGGTCGTATAACTTCGTATAATGTATGCTATACGAAGTTATTACGCCCCAAGTCTGCCAACTACGGCAACCACTACACCCAGGACCAGCTTGTCGAGCTCTTCGCTCCCGAAGAGGACTCGGTCAAGGCCGTCAAGGNCTTCGTAATAACTTCGTATAGCATACATTATACGAAGTTATACGGGGGGGCGGGCGCTGTCTCGGCTCGCCGTACCTTGTACATGCGGTCGTCACATCGGGCGAGCCGGCCGGCCAGCGGCATTTCATCTTGAGACGCGAGCAATTTGCGCACGCTCTCATCTTGATGCCCGTCGGCTGCAGCCGCCTCCCGCTACTTGAAGCGGACGAATCCAGACGTTCCATGATTCGATTTTTGTGTCGCTGTTGTTTTGTCTGCCGATCGCACAAACTGGCAAGGGTCACACCGGGGGGTGGTGTGAGCTCCCTGGTCTGCAGAGTCGGAATCGCAAATAGATAAAGCCGTATTAGATTTTCATAGCATGCTTTTCTCAGGAACATGAAATGTCGGATGACGACACAGGACAGTCGAGTGTATAAGAGAGAGAGTCGGGCGTCGGACTTAGTGGAGCGACCGGTCCGTAGTTGAGCGTCAGCTAGCCAGGCTGTGCACAGCCTCCTCTCAACGTATTTCGCGGTCGGAGTCGGTCTATTTTAGTGACCGGACCCGTACGGTTCGATTCAAAATATACCCCTTTGGGCAACACCCCGACGACGTGCTTCTCAAGCGAAGCTTATTTACCAGACACCTGGCGACCATCAACGCGAGCGCGACAAAATTGGACAACTCAATGAATGGATTAATAAATTAAGGAGCGTGGGCTCGGCTGTCTGCCGCCACAAGAACAAGACAAGTACACCAAACTCAGGGTATCGAGAAAAGAACAAAAGCTACACCACGCAACACGAATAAGCAAGAGAAAGTAACAAGGCAAGGTCCACGAGGCCCTGCTCAGGAATCTTTTTTTTTCTTCATCCACCCGGATTACTCCCAACAATTTGGTTCTTCTTGGAACAGGCACGTTTTTCTGTCCACTTTACACAGCTGGCGGGACTGTTTTCTAAACAGTCTCGGCAGTGCTGGTGGCATCAAAGGAGCGGCGTTGGCGGATGAACTTGGGCCACGTGTTTGTGAGGATGAGGTACTTGATGCTGATTTCAGCCGCCGCAAAGACGGTCTCGTCAAAGCCGTCGGGGATCGCGCCAGTGTAGGGGACGATGGCGGCCGCAGTGTCGGCGCCGCGGGGCGCATTGGCAAAGGGCGTGGCCGGATCGTAGGTGCTCGACTCGTTATTGACGACGAGCCGGGCGGCGCTCTCAAAGATGGCCTCGAGCTTGCGGAAGTCGGGCGAGGACAGGTTGATCTGGAACTCGGCGCAGCTGGCGCTGATAAAGTCGAGATAGATGTGGAGTGCGCCCTCGAACATCTCGCGCGAGGTGATCCTGGTCGGGGTGATGAGGGACTTTTCATCATCGCTGCCGCTGCTGCTACCGCTGCCGCTGCCGCTGCGCTGGTTCTTGGCCGTGCTGATATTGTGGGCGAGCTTCCAGTCGCGGACGCGCATGAGAAAGGCCACGTTCTCGCCGGAAAAGTCCTTGAGCGCAGAAAACTCCTGCAGGGGCTCGGGGTTCTTCTCGAGGGTGTGCTCGAGGGCGTCCATGGTCAGGATGGAGCCGCCGGAGCCGCCGGACCCGACCGACGACGCGGCGCGGGACATGCGCGAGGCCCAGCTGGCGCCCGAGACCTCCGAGTGCAGCGACTTTGCGTCCTTGGCGCCGAACTGCTGGCGCGATTCCCAGCGCGCAATGGACTGGAGCGTCTCCTGGCTCAGGTTGCGGGCCTTGCGCACCTCCCAGACAGGCACAAAAACGGTAAAGATTTCGAGGCACATGATGGAGACGGCGATCCACATGGGCGGGATGAAGTAGTTGTTGACGGGCTCCATGCCGGGGGCGTAGATGGCAATGAGCCACATGGGGGCCGCGTGCAGGCCGGAGAGGCAGCATCCCATGGTCTGCAGCCGCCAGCCTTGGGTGTCGTGGACGTTGCGCGCGCGGAAGAGGATGATGGGGGCCACGATCCAGGCCCAGAAGAGCTGCCAGAAGATGGACGGCCACCACTCCCAGCCGCGGCCCTGGGCGACCTTGCGCTCCATGGCCGTGCCGGTGACCTCGGTGCCGTCAATGCCAAACGAGTCGTGAAACTTGCGCGAGATGAGGAACATGAAGATGGTCAGGCTGACGTGCAGGCTCATGCCGACGGCGACGGTCGCGAGCGTCTTTTTGCTGTAGTCGAGCTGCAGCCACCAGACCTTGACCGACTCGCGCAGCGAGATGCGGCCGGGCCGGCGGGTGAAGATGCGGTAGGGCTCGGCCGTGCGCTTGGCGTACTTTTTTTGCGCGTGGGCGACGTAGAGGAAGCGCGTGTTGGAGGCGTGGAAGAGGGCGATGCCGAACGGCAGCCAGATGCCCATGATCCAGTACTCGGCCTCCTCGGGCATGAGGGGCCCATAGACGTAGCCCGTCGTCACGCAGATCCAGTAGAAATGCATGAGGAGGATGCCGGCAAAGGAGATAGGCAGGCCGCGGATGCGCAGGATCTGCGTCTTGCGCTTCGTCCAGAGGTAGGCCATGGCACCGAGCAGGGTGCCAGTCCACACCACGGACAGGACAATGTAGAAGATGCCGAGGCCGTTGAGGCGGGCCTCGGGCTTCATGTCGGCCGTGCTGCCCAGTTCAGAGCCCATGATGAATGACTTGTGACAGTGTATTCCCAGAAAAGAGTGCAATATAAGAGAGTGTATGAAGAGGGAAAGGAAAGATGGCCAAGGAATGACAAAAGCGGGAAGAGTCGAGGAGTGGTTCGGGACAGAGACGGAAGAGGCCTTAGGTCACCGGAATATTTATCGGTCGATGTGATGCGGATGCCCGTCCTGATATATGTTGCGTAACGGCGGCCGAAGGGGACCCAATATCCCGTCACCTGGTACCCGGTAAAAAAGGTTGCGGTCGTACAAGAGCCAGAGGGGATCTGCCAACCCCCCCACGGTCGGACTCACTGTCGTAGTTTTGTCGTGCCACTAACACCAAAAAGCAAACGCACTCGGGCGTTGGCGCTAGGGCTGCCACGCGAAATCTCTTGTATTAGTCGAGTCGCTGGGCTGGGGGGTTCTCAAGGGGGCTGTTGAGAAATATCACGAGAAAATCTGGGGCCTGAGCACGACGACATGCAGGGCACGGTCGTGTGGGAAAAGGTTGTGTTTCGTTTTCCTTTCGCTCTGGTTTTTCACGTCAGGTTATAAGTGACAGGTCGACCAGGGGGGACGACTGCGAGCAGGTCTTGTGTCGGCGAGCAGCTGCACGAATGCTGATCGCATCCTCCACGGCTCGCTGAGACAAGCAGCAACCAATTGCCACATTCCAACTCCGCAACTTGCTTTTTTTTCAACCGCCCAGCCCCGTGGCTTGCGTGGCTGCGATCTCTCGACCAACCACATGGGGGAGCTGCATCGAGTTGTCTCTGAGAAAGCGTGCCCCATTGCAATTCAGTTTTATATGAGCATTGCGAATGCGAGGGGGGGCAAGCCAAAAACCGGTGCTCCCACACTCCGGGAGGACCTGGCTAATAACGATGAGCTTCGGCCTGTAGTTTTTTTCGTACGGCCTCTCTCCGAACAGTCGGCTCCCCGAAAATTGTAGGTAATTAAGGCGCGCAAATCTACACTTGGACAGGGTTCAGAACAGCCAGCCCTGGCCGGTACCCGTTGTGCGATCTCTTTATGCTGGCAATGACTCTGTAGGTGCTTCCTGGTAGCTGATCCAAGACACCCGGGTGATGCAAGTGCCTGGCGCGTCCCCCCCCCCCAGCAAGTCTTGTTGTCACAATCACACAGACCTTGCAGGGGCCACACAGCAAATATGCACTTTATTCTTCTTTCGTCGGCTCATGAATAATGACAACTTTTTGTCTCCTTGCCAGCTGTCGTTTTTCTTCACGTAACGGTGTGCCCGTGCAGAGCCATTTACTGAAAAGAAATTATTAGCGACACGACAACACGGGCAACAAAAAGAAACGTTTTGCCAGATCAGCGCGCCGTTGGGCCAAGAACGGGCTAGTTGCAGGACGGGCTGGCTTGTCTGTCTCTCGCGTGGTACCACGCAGCGACATCGCCTGTGGCCTGCCGCAAGGCCGCCATCGGCCGAGACACGGTCTTGGGTCTAGCTGGATGCTTGTCACACCCCGGCTCCAGGCGAAATAAGAAATGGTTCGAGAGCTGGTGGGCAAAAAGAGTGGCTCTCAGAAGGGACCACATTCACAGAAGCAAGGGCGTTGGGTGGCTGGCGATCGGCACGCTCGTGAATGACGGCAAAAAGAAAGAATATATTCAAGAGCCACACGCGAGGCCGCCTCGCAGGCAGATTTCTTTTTTCATTGCTGATAGTGTCTTTTGTTCTTGTCCAATTTCGTCCATGTTGTGGCCAATCTCCCCGTCGCAGTAGGAAAATAAACATGTTCGTGTAAGTGCCGAATTGAGCGACCGAGCAGGACCAGCCGCGGCGTCCTGTTTTGAGCGACATGCTGATCAAGTTGAAATGCAATGCTCATTTTGAGGCAATCAACGAGTCAGTTGTGGCTGGCCTTTTTCATCAAACTCCCCAGATACTCGGAATCTTATCGACAATGTCGTCCGGGGCGCGCCGCCTGCGATCGCGCCGCCAGGAAAAAAAGCCCGAAATTACCATATGCTGCGACGGAGGCAGCGCCGGGGGCGCCTCATAGTATTTCCGGAGCTCATTTCCCATGACCATTTTTCCCTGTTGGACAGAGACATGGGACCATTGCTTTTTGTTGGTCCCAGCCGAATGCGGGTTCTCGCACGGACGCTCTGCATCCCCTCAAAAGAAGGAAATAAGTAATCAGCCCAGCTGGGGTAATTAATCCGTCGCAAAAAGCAAGGCGGGATGAATTCCGCACGGCAAAAAGGTTCTACGAAACCCGCTCGCAGAGAAGATGGCACATGGGTCTATCTGAGAGGGGACACCGATGATCAATGCTGGAGACCACGGCACCTCCCGCCGCCGTTTACCAGTACCGCGCCACCCGACAATATCCCACAGAGTACGCTCATTTCCACAGCACTTGAGTAGTTGCTCGTGGCCCAACAAAGTCGCTACATTGGTGTCAATGTTCTTGCTGGGCCGCAGAATGCGACCGCAGAACCTGGGATGAGGCTAGGGATGGAATACAGCTCAGCCGGCTGGAGCCCTTCCTAGCTTGCCCCTGCGCTGGTCAACGCTAACAGCGCAGTGTGTGTCTTGGAGCTCTGATCAGCAGTTTAGCGTCGTTGCCAGCACGTCAGTCTGCACTGGTCTGAAGGGAGGGGACCTAATCAAAAACAGAGACATCATGTCGTGATTTCCTGTTTCAATGGTCAGAATTGCTGCAAGGCTGGTCCCAGCTGCGACATGCTTGTCTCTTGGTTTTGCACGAGCAAGTAAAAAAAAAATCTGTATTTTGGTCTAAGGGCAGACGAGTTCTGTAAGCCAATGCGTTCAAAATCGTGCTACGTTGCTCGAAATAGTCCCCTGGCACGGCGGAGCAATTCAGTTGCCAGGGCGTTACGGTCTTCTCTCGTCCTGGTGACGGCGTCTTTATTCTCCTCTGCTCTCCGGAGCAAGTACTTCATGCACTCTCCTGTCGAGCCCCAGGCCATGTACTTGTACACTGGAAGATAGGCGTCGGCCGGGGTCGCCGGTTCGTCGGATGATCGGTGGGGGTTCATCTCGACCAGCTCACAGCTTATCTCGTCTGCCATGCCTTGTAACTGGGCAAACAATAGTTCCGAGCGAGCGCGGCCGGACGCGGAGATTGCGTATGCCTTTCGGACAGATGTTGCGTTGTGTGTCGCAAACATGATACTGACGTCGGGGTATTCACCGGAACCCGAGAGAGTTGAATTCCATTCGCGAGTCAACACGCTGGCTGCACTATCATCGTAGCAAGCGTCCGTATCGGCTTTGCTGTCATGTAGGCGCTCAGGCGGGTCGGAGTGAAGATACGCGCCTCGAACAAGCTTCACTCCAAGTGTAAAGCCCTCCTCTCGAGCTTCTTCAAGATGGCTGGTGAGCACTTGGGGCATTGTCTTTTTATAAGCCTGATACGTGCCAAAGATGATTGCCTTTCCGGGTACCATGTTGTGTCGCTTAGCAAGTTGAAGTGTCCATTTATCGATGGAATCTTGTAGCGCATCTTGTTCGCCGTCAATCAAGACGCGAATGCCGCGGTCGTGTGCAAGTTGGCACACTCGGTCTATTGATTCAGCCAGATACGGGTCAGGCAGTAATCCTTGCTGGAGTTGGTCGTGGGCAAGACTACCGGCTCCGGTGAATCTATGCCATGTTAGCAGACGTGATACGAGAATATTAGAGCAGGCACGTACTTGAGGGCAACAAAGTCACCTGCTGTGGCCAATCGCACCGTTTCCAACGAATTCTCCAGCCATGTGGATATCTGTCTGTCGGCTTTCTCCCTGGGGTCGAGCCCCATGTCTGCATTGGCTGAGCCGTCTTCGGCATCGTCATTTGGTGTCTCTTTGGCGTATGCTAGTATTGCGCCGGTGAAGCCGATTCTCTTGACTTGTGCGAGAGTCTCTGCAACTTGCTCTGCATTTTCGCCGGCACAGAATTGTTTGTAAAGAACGTTATTCAAGATGTATCGCAAGAACGAATTGTGGTCTGGATTCAGAAATTTGGTCTCGCTATGCGCTAAGAATCGCAACAGGGAGAGGGATATCGCGAGCAATTTGGGCGAGGAAGACACCGTGCTTGTGGCGAGAGACCGGATTATCATTGCCAACGGAAGAAGTGACAGTGGTTGGTATTTAGGATCCCGTTGGTATTGTTTGGTGGCATCAGTATCAGCGGTGCTATTTTCGTTTGTTTCGAGCGAGGGGGAAGCTTTGTTGCCCCTGGTTGAGTGGCTAAATGGGCTCGTTCTGTTGCGCTGGCTTGGTGATTTATTTTGAGTTGCCACGACCTTCAGATGGGGAGCACAGCGCATCATCGTGATGGAACGTCCGTTTTGGCATATTCGCCCTCGAGCCGGAGCTATTAAATGTCGCATTTTTACTTGTGTATTTGCGAGTGTTGTAGATTCGGCGTCCTCGTGGGAGCGGAGAGTCTAATAATGGTCGTGTCGTGTGGTTAGCTCAGCAATGCCAGCGACAGGTGCCGCAAAAATTCTGGGTTCTGGTTCCATCCTAAAACAATGGGCATCAGGATATATGTGTCTTGGTGTTGTTGGCATGACGGCTATTCAAGGCACACTGATCCACAATCAGGCGGCAATGACAGAGCCGTGACGCCATCATGACAGTAGCTTGCTTTGCGTACTGTTACACGCGGCAGAGCCAAGGTATGATGCGGTTGTTGCTGCCACGCCAAGTAGGTACCCTGTTGCTTGGTACTAAGAATAGGAAATAATTGATGTTATTGCGAAACTGCCTTGTATCAAGCCCCGGCCGAACAAGTCCAGCGCCCGAATTCCATGTGCGGGGCTGTCGATGCGGAGAAGAATCCATGTAGGGTAGCCGAACGTATACTTCGTTGGAAACGGCACAGACTGAACAACCAATTTATGGTACGAGCAAGCCGTGGCAGTGCGTTGGGTGAATGTCTCTGATGAGTCTTTAGTGATGCATGTTGAAAGGTAGATGTTGCTGTTGTATGATTGACGCAAGAGCCGGACTCGCGGACAAACGGCGCCCGTCACGGGTTGCCAGCCGCCAGCTGTCAGTAAACAAACGAGGACAAGGCAAGCACTACGCGCCTGCATCAAATGTCACAAAAGAACCCGAAAAAAACTAAATCATCATCACCACTTTAATCTAGTATTGCAATGATGCGGAATTGCCTTCCCTGTCTGACACGGGTTTCTGGCCGACTTGCGTACTCATGCAATCGGTTGACATGAACCGCTATCTCGCCAGGGGACATTCCTTGCAAATGTCGCACAATAATCCCAAGAAAGCCAATCGCAGGGCCAGACATTCGGGAAGCAACAGGCCGAGAAGTGCCCAGCCTAAGCAAGCATTCCCCCGAGCGACACAATAATACCTCGTCGGTGTTGGCCAGGCATGAGGTGAGGCGATCCCCGCCCCTACGCAGCCATCAACGCAGCAAGATGTGGCAGAGGCTAATCGAGACTGTCAACCGTCCGTCTGCTGCAAAATTACACATCCAACGCCAATATATCGCGCCAATAATTCCCATCGCAGTAATCCAACAATCTTTTGATTGTGGGAGTCCTGAATCGAGACCACCGCATATTGGCCTGTTTCTCCCCATCGGCCCGGCACCCGTGCCGCCCGTTAACTTCTTTGCACATATCTCGACCGTCTGATGTGAGCAACGTTTCAAACGCCACAGAAGGTAGCCTCGGGTTCTTCCGTGCGCCAATGTGAACCAGGCTTTCAGGCTTCTAGAAGCCCAGCCCTCTAGCTGCATCGGGACCGCCCTCTGCCGGCCGAAGGCTAGTTCTCTCCACCAACCACAAGGCTGCCCTCACCAGATGAATCCTCTCGCCCAGCGCCCGTTACCATTGTTGGGCTAGTACAAATACCGCCAGAAATTGTTCGGATTTAATCAGACTCTACTGAGCTTATCATCACAAAATTAGCAGTTGTCCAGATTTTCGGCGCTCTTCTGCCGAATCGAGACGCCGTCTCTAGTCGTTCACGGAAAAGTGAAAGAAGACCAGTCCTGTTCTGGTCTCCCACGCAGCACTGTACCGACTTCCGTCGGCCTTGCAATTGAAAAAGAATCAAAAAGCAATGGCGCAGAACCAGCACCGTGGAAGTGCGCAGAGCACCCCCTGCGCCGATAGCTTGTCAGCTGCGCAACCCGGTCTACTTACAGCTCCAGACGACGGAGCTAGCCGTGGCTTGCTTTATGGTGATGCCGCGATTGAACCTGGCGGAATCGACGAAGACGGTGAGTTCTCAGCGACCGAATTTGACGCTGATTCGACCAAAGATGGCTGTTCCGAATCTACGTCTCTGCGCTCTAGCATTTTGGAACATAGCTACGCCAATGGGCGCCGATATCACCGCTACCGTCACGGCCGCTATCCCATACCGAATGATGAAGCTGAGCAGAGTCGCGAAGATATGCTCCACACCATGATGATGGAAGCAACCGATGGCCGGCTATTTTATGCTCCCTTGGGACCCAATCCGCAGAAAGTAATCGATCTCGGAACTGGCACTGGCCTATGGGCCATAGAATGTATGCAACATGGCGCGCAGAAGGTCTGAATATGGCTGACATGTTCCGCAGTCGGAGATAGATACCCCAGTGCGGAAGTTACGGGCTTGGATTTAAGTCCTATTCAACCTGGCTGGGTTCCCCCGAATGTCAAGTAGGTCAAGATAATCTGCCCGGTACGACTTGATGTTGACTGAACAGATTTCTGGTAGACGATGTCGAGGCGGAGTGGTTGAACGGCGATAATTTCGACTTGGTTCATTTGAGAAACATGATACCCATCTTGAAATCACCAGTCAATCTATTGAAACAAGCGTACCAGTGAGCTACGCAATCCTTTGCCCGCCAAATCTACCTCTGACATGAGAAACAGACACATGAGACCGGGCGGCTGGGTGGAGCTGCAAGATGTCGATGGCGCCGTCCACACAGACGACAGTAGTGTGCCTGAGGACTGGCCGCTGAAGAGATTAACCGATTTGCTCGTGGAAGCCTTTGCGCACTTCGGCACCAAAGCCAACGCGGCCGAGTTCGGGCGCGAGTACCTACAAGAGGCCGGCTTTGTCAACATACAGCACAACTATATCAAATTGCCATACGGCACCTGGCCCAAAGACAAGTATGTGCTCAGCAGCCAACTAGCATCATATCATAAAAAGCCAAAAAGGCACAAAAAGAAAACACACTACTGACAATGTATAACAGATTGATGCGCTTGGTAGGCATGTACTATCGGACCGCCTGCGAAGACTTTTTACCGGCCGTCGGCGCCATGCACTTTCCCCGGATGGGCTGGGACAAGGCCGAGATGGAAGTCTTTTTCGCGCATGTGCGGCTGTCGATGCGCGACCCCAATGTGCACGCCTACGGCAAGATGCACTTCTGGAGCGGCCAGAAGCCAGCCACTCCGCGCGGTGGATAGAGCAGGCTAGAAGCAAAGGCGCGCGCGCGCGCATACAATATACAAATATAGATTTGGGGTGAATGTCAAGACTAAATCAAAGTCGGCGGTGGCATTTTGTTGAAAATACCCGGGGGACTGGAGGTTGCGCCATTTGGCCAGCGGTGGGCATGGTTTTGACTTTTGTGCTTCTTTCCACCAGACAGCTATTTTTGAGCCATCTTTCCCTACATTATGATACCTGGAAGGAAATACTACAATGTTTGAAATACGTCGTTATCATCTTTATCATGTCATTGTTTTGAAAAGTAATTCCCATGTTGCTCTCATCTAAAATGCACGCCAATATATACACGACTTTTTTCACTTCCTGTGTGTCCTGTCCTCGTTACTAATCTCGACCCCTCCGTCTCTCAACGTCTCGACGACTTGGCTTTTTTGCTCTTCCTCGTCTCCTCCCCGCGGCCCGCGGCCCAGTCGGCCGCGCGCCTCTTGCGGCGGCCCTCCTCGAGGACCTTGTTCATGCCCTCGGAGGCCTTGAACTTGGGGTTCGACGGGTCAATGGCGTACTCGTGGCTGTCAAAGACGGCCTGGAAGCGCGGGTCCGCCACGTCCATCTCAAAGTCCTTTTGCAGCGCGCCAGCGCTGGCCGCACTCGCCTTGTCCGCCGCCGCCTTTTTCGCGGCTTTGCCCTTGGCCTTGCCCTTTTTGCGCTCCTGCTTCTCGGCGCGCAGAATCTCCTTCATGTCGAAATGCTCGAGGTGCGCGGCGGCGCCGGCGTCGTTTTGCGCCATGACCTTGTGCAGGTGCGCGCGCTCCTTGGCGTCGGTTGCTTCGGCGGCGAGGCGGGCCTCGCGCTTCTGGAGGCGCTCGGCCTTGCGGATGGACGACTTGGAGGCTTGCGCGGGCGCCTCCGAGGTGAAGAAGGGGTCGTCGAAACCGAGATCATCCCCGTTGGCATCCTCGTCGTCGTCGTTGTCGCCAGAGGGCATGGCGGCGCCGCCCTGCTCCTCCTCATCGCTGCTACCAGCGTCCGAAGCGTCTTCCACTGACTCACCGTTGGCGGCGGCGCGACGGGCGCGGGCGGCCTCACGCTTCCGTTCTTTGCGCTCGCGCTCCTTGCGCTTGTACTTTTCAATCGTCGTCTCCTCCTCGTCCTCAGCGGGCTTTTTGGCCGCGGACTCGGATAGGGCGGGCGTAAATGTGATTTGCATCTCGCCGACGGGGCGGCCCTTGGCGGCCTTGGGGGCCGGTTCCTGGCCCAGACCGAGCGCCGCGCGCATCTGTTGGCGCGCAAGCTCCTTTTTGGACAGCTTGGGTTTATCCTCACCCGCCGCCTCGTCTCCCTCGCCGTCTTGACTTTCGTCGTCACTTTCACCGTCGCCGCCAAAGGTGGCAACCTGGTTGCCCTCGCCATCGTCGTCAGAGCCTTCCGTGTCGCTGGCGAGGTATGCGCGGAGATCATTCTCCTCGAGATCCGCTCGGCTGCCGGTAAAGGCACGCTTGATCGAGTCCTTGCGCGATGCCTCCTCCGGGTGCAGATCCCACGTCAGCTTGACCTTGGAGCTCTGCAGGGCGGTCGTCACAAACTCGACGGGCTTGTACGAGTCGGAAAGTTTCGTGCACTCGTCGCGAGCTTCGTCATCGAACTCGACCTCGTCCGGCACGAAGCGCAGGTCGAGAAAGTTGGAAGAAGACTGGTATTCCGTTCCGTCGGTAGCTTCGTAGATCTGCTGAGCAGTCTTTTCGTCTGAACACTCCATGACGGCGTAGTAATATCGTAGTCGGTCAAGCTGGTACTTTCGCAGGGCGTCGCTATCGAAATCTTGGTCGTCACCTTCTTGAATGAGCTTCTTTTTGATTCTTTCGTCTTCCTCATCGGAATCCTCTTCTTCGTCGCTGTCCGAGTTGTCCTTGTTCTCCTTGAAGAGCTCCTTGGGCGGCCCCTCGACCTCTTCTCGCTGCATGCGCTCCTTGCCGTATTCACTTGGGTACACAGCGACCTTGGTCACGCGCCCAGGGCTTTCGCCAATGAAGCTGGTGAAGAGGGCGAAGAGATCCGTGGAGCTGACGTGGTCCCAGTCGAGATTAACAATGGCTATCCGTTTCGAGATCTCGCCAGTCTCGACATCGGCCTGCTCGTCTTGAAGCCTCTGCATGTCACCTTCGGTGGCGAGCTCCGCACCGCCATCTGCTTCGTCGTCCGAGTCTTCCTCTTCAGACGAGTGCTCGTCTTCGGAAGAAGCAAAGCCACCACCACGAGCGGGATCGTAGTTGGCGCGCAAGTCGCGCTCGTGGACAGCTAGCAATTCTCGCTGAACGACATCGTCATCGTCAACCTCAATTTCGGGTTCGCTGCCATCCTTGTCCTTGCCTTCGTCCTCATCGCCTTCAGCCTCGTATAGGCGCTGCAAAGCCTTTTTCTTGGAGTCGGATTTCACTTTGCGGCCGTATCGATCGACATGGGACGTAGCGGTAAAATCTTCGTCGTCGAGCATGCCCGCAAATCGCTTATCGAGCTTCGTCTTGACATTCTTCTTGGAGGGTAGACGGAATCGCGGGTCTGTCTCGAAGCTGCTGAATCGAGCATCGGCGATGCGCTCGGGAGCCGGAGCTCCCTTCTTCTTGCTCGACTTTTTGTCGGGCTTCATACTGCTGGCATATGTAGAACACAATTATGGTGAATAATGTGGTTCACACAGTCTGCTGGGGAATCGTTCTGCGAAAAGGCTTGTTCCAACTTTTTTTGGCGGTCATGATTTTTCTGCCAGTTGGCGGGGCCAGACGCACTAGAATGTGGGGCGCAGATTCAGGTCCTCATGGCGAGCACCAACGGCTCAACGACCTCGGATGTTTTTATTTCAAATATACAGCTAGTTTATTTTAAATAAACAAGTTTTATCTCAACCGGGATTGAAAATCCAAGAACAAAACTCAGCTACCGTTTCTAGTAATTTGTTGACAGTACTGGGCAATATGATGGGGACGCCCGGAACCTCGCCCGGCGACATGACATAAATAAGCGGTCGCGATTATTTTTGAAAATAACCAAGAAAAGAATTGATAGAAAGAAAAATGGATTTGAACACTTTGAATCGTATTTTAATTAAAAATAGTTAGCGAATGCATCATGAGATAGCAACAGTTCCCTGAGCGCATGTTGCCAGTCGCCGTTTTGATGGTGGAAGCCAAGATCGCCGTCGTGTTAGCCAGACGGCACCTGTTAAGTAGCATCGAGCCTTCCTGGGACAAATACGCAGGCATTGCACGCACCGGTCATGTTTGGTTTTGGCGGGTATCTATTACATTTATATAGACAAGAAATACATTTATCCGTCCAGGAGCCCAGTGGCCAGCTTCTCGAGATCTTCCAGCGTCTCGGGCTCCTCGTCCATCTCGAACACTTTCGCGCCCTTTTTGCTCTTGCTCTTCTTTTTCGACTTTCCGCCCGCGCCCTCGCCCTCGACGTCGCTGTCGTCCTGGAACCACTTCTTGGTCTTCTTCTTGGGCGGCTCGTCGTCCTCGTCGCCGTCGTCGCCGCCCGCAATCGGCAGTGACCGCAGGAACTCGAGCGCTTCGTTGCTGTCCCCGCCGCCGACCAACTGCGGCGCCTCGTCGCCGTCCTCTTCGTCGCCGTCGCCGCCGACCTGGCTCTCCATGCGCTCCACCGCTTTGCGCTTCTCCTTCTTCTCGCGCTTCTTTTGCCTGGCCAGTGCCTTGTCGTCAAGGTCGGCGGCGCGCACGCGCTGCGTTTCGGTCTCGAGGAACTCTGCGCGCTGGACGGCGGCGTCGCCGGCCTCCTTGAAGTCCTCCTCGCGCTGCAGCTCGTAGAGCTCGTGCGAGTTGCCTTCGTCGTCAAAGACGAGCTTGGAGGAGTTGCCCATGAATTTGAGCATCTTCTTTTTGGATTGTAAGGCCTTTTCACGGCGCTTGGAGTCGATTACGTAGGGCTCTTCGCCGCCGAGACCGAAAATGACCTTGGGTGCATTCGGGTTCGCCTTCCTGGACTCGGCGTCCAGATCGTCGTCATTCAGGCGGCGCTTGACGGACAGGAAGTCGTCGTCCGAGTCATCGTCAGCAGCCTTGTCGCCGTCGACCACCATTTTGCTGTAATGAGCAGATAGAACGTCCTGGTTAGTTCGCTCAAACATCTTGTCGTATTTGGTGCGGACTTCGTTCTTCTTTCTCGTCTTCTTGGGTCCGTCCAGATCCATATCCGACTCTGAATCGCTAGACATTCCTTGTCGAGATGCGTTCTTGATCTTTTTGATATCGTCGCCCTTTTGAAACTTGATTTGTGGCGTACCGGGAAGACCTAAACTAGCCGCATAGGCGTCCAGGTCCAGCTTCTTGAGATTGAAAATCTCCTTATCTCTTTGCAGGTGGATGGACCGCGTATAACTGATGAATGACTTTTGGCCGAGATACTTGAGATCTGGATTCTGGAAGCACATATTTTGTAGGTCATTTTTGACACTGCGCTTCTTCTTTTCTTTAATGTTGATCATCTGGATCGGAATCTTTCTTTGTTCTAGCTTCTTGATCATGCCGGTCTCCTCACATGTCTCAAGGAAGAGCACAGCGCGACCGTTGCTCTCGAATCGGGCAGTACGGCCGACCCTGTGGATATAGGTGTCGATGTCTTCGGGACAATCAACCTGAATGACCCAGTCAACAGCCGGGAAGTCAATGCCGCGGGCGACGACATCCGTGGCAAAGAGGCAGGCTTGTTTGGCTTCTGTGAATCGGTTTGTGATCTCAAGTCGCTGGACCTGCTTCTGTCGCCCGTGTAGGTGAAGTAATGGGATACCGGGCTGGAGGTGTCGGAAGCTTTCGTAGACGAAGCGAACCTGCTTGCCAGAGCTCAAGAATACGATAATTTTGCTCTTGAGCGCCGACTTTATGAATCCGTATAATGTGTCGAGCTTCTCGTGTAAAGGCGTGACGATGTAGTGTTGCTGCAGGTTGGCCGGGGTGGCAGACTCGGCAGCCTCGTGTACGGATACGTATTCGGGGTCCTTGAGGCTCAGACGGGCCAGGTCAGAGACCTTTTTGCTCTGCGTCGCGCTGAACATGAGTGTCTGGCGCTCTCTGGGCAGATGCTCAATCAGCGCGTCCACCGCCGACTGGAAGCCCATGTCCATGATGCGGTCCGCCTCGTCGAGGACGAGCACCTGCAGGTTGTTGGCGTCGAAGCCGGCCGTCTGGTCGAGGTGCTGCAGCATGCGGCCGGGCGTGCAGACGAGAATGTTCATGCGCACCAGGCGGTCCGCCTCCTCCTTGAGGTTCTTGCCGCCAATGACGAGGCCCGCCGAGAAGCTGTGGTAGCGGCCAATCTTGCGGAGCACCTCAAAGATCTGCACCGCCAGCTCGCGCGTCGGCGAGATGACGAGGGCGCCGAGGCCGTCGTACTCGGTCCACTGCGCGCGGTGCAGCTTCTCCAGCAGCGGCACCAGGAACGCGAGCGTCTTGCCGCTGCCCGTCTTGGCGGCGCCGAGAATGTCCTTGTCGTGCAGCGCCAGCGGGATCGCGCGGGCCTGGACGTCGGTGAGGGTCTGGAAGTGGGAGGCGGACAGGCCCTTGGTCGTGGCTCTCGAGAGCGGGAGGTCGGAGAAGTTTTTGATTTCGGGATTCTTGGGGTCCTATATTCAAGAAACAGGACTCATCAGCACATGCGCCTCGGAACTGCGTAGCACAGAAACGCAGAAGACCTACCAGCTCGCGAACAGCCTCCTCTAGCGTTGTCAAGTCGTCATTATCTCGCTTCCGCTTCTGGTGGCGGATATCAGTTTTATTCTGCCTCGGCGGCCGCGATTGCCGCCCGGATGCACGAGGATTGGCAGCCATTGTCGTTCGTCTCGCAGGGTGCTGCTGCGGTGGTGAGGCTTGCGTGCTGGGCTGTCCAAAACTTTTTCTGCTGTCGATAAGAAAAAAAAGTTGCTGCCACTGGAGATCCGTTACGTGGCCCCACTATCGGCTGTGGTGGGGCTGGTGCGGAAGCGTTTCCACGGCATATCTAGAAAGCCATGTCCAAACAACGGAGAATCTGTTATTATTTTGACCACTGCACCTGAGACATGGAAATTAATGCGAGAAAAATAGAAAAGAGAAAGAGAAAATGCATTCAAACAACCGAGTGTCCCACTCGTCCTGCTCCGCGCTGGCTAAAGCATGCTATTTTCCATCCATGTTCCTGAAACGCCGTTGGTCTATATGTATATGTCAAGAATCCCCTCTGAAAATACAAAAAAAGAAAGCAAAAAAATATACCACCCCTTTCCCTCCACTCTGCCGAATGCTCACCAGAAAGCATCTTCTTTCTGTAAACGCCGCCGTTTCCTTCATCGTCTCGACTGCTCACGAGGAAGTATCTTCTTCCTGTCAGCGGTGCCAGATTCCTCCATTATCCCAGATGCTTACGGGAATTATCCTATTCCCGCAAGGGCTGCCCATATAATCGCACGCGGTAAAAGCAGGTATGCGTCTTTGCGCCATAGTTGCTTACCGCTCGGACAATGACGTGGTCCGTCGCGACGCCAAGCTTGAACAGCTCGTCGCTCAGCCTGTGCACCTGCACCCCGTCGTGGATCTGCAGGTCGTCATAGACGAACTGCCCAATCTTGACGAACCGCTCCGGGAGCTTGGCAGGGCTGACGTTCCAGCCATCGGCCCCCTCGTCGAGGGGATAAATGTCCGGAAAGTGCGAGGCCGAAAAGTCCCGTACGAGATCTCGGAGGTCTGCGTCAACGTCGGCGTAGACTTCAATCTCCTTGGGCCGGGCGCCTGGATCCATCGTGGCGCTCGCAACAATGTGCTCAACCACAATGTGGTGCGGGATGATTCGGTCGCCGAGTATGACAGCGAGGATGGCGCCGTGCGGGTTACCTCTGTGGTTCGTAGAGCGTGCCGCGCACCAGCAGTCTCCTTCGTCCGTCCACGGTTCGAGGGCCGCTCGCGGGATAGGCTTCTGAACTCCTCGGATGCCCTTTTGCTTCACGTAGGCGGAGCCTGGAGGCGGGTCAAACGTCGAGGAGATGTGCTGCTTGTCGATGATCGCGCCAGCACCGACACCAAAGTAGTTAATCTGGTGTCGCAAGATGCTATCCCAATGCGAGTAGATCTGGCCACGTGCCATGGCCTCGAGATTCATGTCCGCCACAGCCTGTTTAACCACGCCGTGGACGAGAGCGACAATCTCAGCCTTGCTCATACTCGCTGGCGCCTCTCTTCCGGCAAGCTCGGCTGCTTGACGAACCAAGTTATCGAGCTGAGGCTGTAGTTCCGCTAGCTCGGCGCGGACTTCTGTGCGGTGCGTGGCGAATTCATTCTTGAGATGACGCAAGAATTCTTCGCGGGAGACAATGGACGAGTCCTTGTTGCTCTCGTCAATGTGCTTCTTGACGATGCGCTGCAACTGCTTGTCGAACTCTTTCTGAGACCCGGCGTTCTGAATCTGGCCGAGCGCGGACCCAAGCATCTCCGCAATCTTGGCGTCATTGTTTTTGACCCAAGAGTCCCAGAATCCGGCCGCACCGTCCTTGACTCGCTGCTCCATGCTCTCCACCGTGGCGTTGATTTTCTTGGTGAAAGTCGGATCTTTGGTGATGCGAGACGCAATGGCTTTCCAATGCGCCTCAGATGCGACTTCGTACCTGCTGCCTTTCTTTTCGAAAGTAAGAAAATCACCATCGCGATGGATGAGGTCTCTCAGAGCGTGCCAAAATTCCTGCGCAACCACGGGCTTGCCATCCTTCAGCTCTATGTGGACCAACTTCGGCACCACTGCTTCCAGTTTCTTCAGCGAACTGTCATGCAGCTTGCCGGCTCGCTGTATGCGCTCAAATTCGCGCTGGTACTCTTTCAAGTATTCATCCAAGCGGGCCAAGCCGTCATTGTCCAGATGTGAAAGATCTGGCAACGAAGGAGACAGGCTCCACGTAGGCCAAGAGAATTCAGGCACTAGCCCATGAGCCTTGTCGGCCATGTGTACCAGATCTGGCCAGTGGATTTCGGGCACTGAAAGAAGGCGGTCCATACTAAAGTCGCCATCGATCTTGCCAAAAATGGCCGCATGCACCACACTGATGAGTGTGATGAGCCCGATAACCGCAGCGACGAAATAGAGCACCATTTCGAGCGAGGAGAACACACCATCCATGAGCGCTCGCGGGAACAGCTTGCTGGCAAAATCCGCCATCGAGGAATAAGCTGCACTCAATACCCACCCCAGAGCCTGGAAGTAAGTGTATGGGTTGAGCAGCTGCCACCAATTGATAGTGTCCACAGGCAAGTCATCTTGAGCTTGTGGCACATCGCGGTGAAGGAGCGGCAAGGACGGCAAAGGCTTTTTCCAGGACCAGTGCGAGTCGGCTTCCATCGAATCACTCTCGTCGGAGCGAATCTCTCGTTGCATGGCATCGTCCATCTCGCTATGGTCCGATGCGTGGTATGAACGAGTGGAAAATGGACTAGCTGATGCCGCAAAACTCTTAGCTTGGGCAAAAAGACTCGGGCGGGCTGTCGTCTGTATTTCCACCTCGCCTGTTCCGTGGTCTGAATTACCACTTCGCTGCCGCAGTGGTGCGCGTTGACTGGACTCTAAGCGTTTCGATACACGCTTTCCGGCTTGGACAATGCTCTGTGCATTGGTCCCCTCTCGCGCTGTCGACAAGGATGGCGTGCCCTTTTGTTGAGAAGCCGAGGCTCCTGCCTTGAGCTTTGGCTGCCTCGGTCGGCGAGGACTACTTCGCAGACCGGGAGTATCCTGTGTGCTTGGCGAGCTCGGCCGCTCGTTTTCAGCATTCGAGGATTGGTGGGGCCTTCTCGGTGTTTCAGAAGGCCCATCCGAAAAAGCCGGAAGCTGATGTTCCGCTGTTTGCCTTTGTGACATTGCGCTGTATCCTTGGCGCTTTTTGGTGTTTGGCGCACTACCTGGTGTCGATGCAACCGTTGCGTCACCATAGTAGTCACTTTCTACTCCGAAACTCTGCGCCTCATCTGTGTCGCTGTCATCTCTTTGCTCGTCCAGAGACGCAAACCCGACATGTCTCGATGATGGATCTGCGACGGTTAGTAACTTTTCAATGTTGTAATTAGCAACGACAACATGGCTTACTTTGGCGCGGCGCAAATGCGGGTGGAGGCATTGCAAGCAGGTCAGCCGCCTGCCCGCTTTCTTCCTCGTCTTCCTCGTCTTGTCGTTCGGCCTCCTCAAGAAACAAGTCAGAGCCTGCCTGTCGGCGCTGGCGCGCCACTCGTTGCTTTGCATGTCTCTGAAGGGCGTCCTGAACTGCACCGCTGAGGTCGACGACGTCGGCCCGCACGAGTGGTCTGGCGGGCGACGGTTCCTCAGCAGCTCCATATGAATACTGCCGGCGCGCGCTTGGCGTGCCGTGCAGCGGTGGTAGGTTGGGCCTCCGGAACTCATTTGCGGCGTCCTCTGGAGCTGGAGTCGCTCCAGCTCCCCCACGAGCGACAGGCCCGGCACGACGACGATAGGGGGTTCCTCCTGGTGCCATGTTGAAGCGTGAATATGTTGGAACCAAGAACGTGGATGTGAGATGTCACAGATTGTGAGGATGGGCTCAGCCGTGGGACTCTCGCGCCTTAAGTGAGCGAGTGAGCGCAAAGTCAGTTACGACTCATGAGACGCCCAAGCCACGGCGGCCGAATCTGTCGCGGGTTGTGCACAGGAGCAGCGTGCCGACGGTTAGGGCACCTTGGTCCTTGCGCTTCGGCGACGATTGAAGCCAGTCTTTGACGTCGTGAAAGGGAGACGGGCGGCAACAAAGGGTATCTGTCGGGGCTGGGTGGACAAAGGCGGACCCAGCGGGCTGGCTGGCTAGTGCGAGGTCTTCTTTGTGACCCAGCGCGCAAGGAAAACGGAGATGGATCCGGGAATCGACGATCTGGCGCTTTTGTCAAAGATGTTTGAATCAATCTCGATGACAAATAAGAAAGGAATCGCAGAAATAGAAGTTGTCGGCTCAGTCTGCCAAGCACGGGCCGGACATGGGAACTTATATGGCTGTGTTTTGGTCGCCAATGAGGAAGCGCGACTTTGTTGGCGGCGTGTCGAGGCCGAGGATTAGGCGGAGTGCTCGTGGCTGAGGTGGCTGGTGGCGCACAAGCACAAGCACAAGCACAAGCACAGCATGGCGGTGCACATGTGCAACACAAACCTGCATTGTGCGCGTGATACTGAAGAAGCAATACTCGAGGCATTGGCTTTTTGTTCTGTGCAACCTGCCTCGTCTTTCCTTTTTCTTCCAATTATATCCAATGTTATGACGCACAAGATGGGCACTTTTGTTTGCCGTAGGCGCTGTGGCTGGGCCCTTGCGCCGTTTGGCCCTGGCGGCACGCTAACAACTGTTACGCGCAAGTACCACACCAGCCAGTTCAGACGATGAAACGGATTGGCTATGCAGTTGTTGAAACAAATATTCCGCCCCGGTGGCTACTCAAAGCGTTTCGGCCCCGCATAGATTGCGATCTGGTCTGCACTGCCCGATTTGAAAGACGACGATTCCGACCCCATCGAGGCGGTCAGGCCAGGCGGCGCACTGTGCGTGGTGACCGAAACAGAGGCACAACACAGGTGCGTGTAAATAGCTCGGAGCTAAATCACGCACAACAAGTCATCCAATCGGATTCAAGTATTGTACCTTTAAAAAAAATTCAGACTGGCTCGTATCCGCCCCGCGATGTGTGCGCACAATTTTTTTCCCCATTAATATCTCATGGAGCAAGTGAGGGCATCGCGGAGAGAATGCTTTACGCCCGTCCACTACAGCGTTCGTAACAATGGGCTCTAGAGAGATATAATATATATATACTATAATATTTATAAGAGATCTATGATTATCATCATTTAGTGTAGCTAATAGGCAAGAATAATTATGAGTGCTATAAATGTTAAAGCTCTGTAATGACTGAATATATTTGCCCATGGAGATTTCCATGTGTAACAGACTCTCATGATTTTCCTCGTTCTTTCCTCCAGGCCAACGAATGACAAAAGCAAGCAAACGTCCCGAAATTGGTGGTTTGACAACAATATGCGTTCTCTCTCAAATTGCGCAAGTGAAAACAGTGAACGAGAACTCATGCTAGCTCATTCTCGGAGAAACAGATCCGCTGGACAGCATGTCGCTACTTTTGCTACTTGTAGAAGATTGTCAGTCAGTATCCAATGAACAAGCCGTAGAGATCTTGTACTTACAGCATTGTCCATAACCACTATTTGACCCAAGTGTACATTTGCCTCAAGATGGCAATCAACACTTTGTCGAAGGTCGAACCCACCTCAAGGTTGAAGCCAATTGTCGGAATGGCAAGACCGGGGGGAGGCTTATTCGTGATTTTGCCATGGGCACGTAACGCAACTGGACTGATCAATTCCTGATTGGCAGTGATCTCACTGACAAATTGTGCTTCGAGTTTGCCGGCGTTGGATTCGAGCCAATGCTTGGTCGGTTGGTGGAAAAACCAAGTTCTGCAGCGAAACTTGTATCGCCGCTTATAGACAAAGATGGCGGACCTAGCGGGGCAAGTGTAGGTGTCTGTGACTCTCTTCATGGTCGAAGTCTCTATCAAGCTGAATGTTTTGCTTTCCAGTGAGCCACCCACTTGTGCAGAGAAGCTCCAGCCGCTGAAGCCAGCGCTAGCCGTGACCGACGCAGCAACTTCGGGTCCCTGCTTGACAGTCATGCCGAGATCAGTTGTCTCCTGCTTTGTGCGTTCCACTGCGCCATCATTTTCAATACGGCATTGGAGCACCCACTCCGCCGACAGAAGCTCCACGTTGATCACCAGATCAATTTTCGAGCCGTCTTCGAGGACTTGGCGGATCTGACCGACTAGGACGACGCCACCCGCCACGTCCTGCAGATTTCTCTGCGCGGCTTCATGGCGATCATGGATGATGATCCTGTCGGCAAAGTGGCTGCCCTGGTGCGGGGTCATAATGCTGATTGAAAGAGGAGTGACTTGACAAAGAAGGGGATCTTAAGGATTGACGACAATCCGTTGCAAAGGAGACTCAACAGTCCTAAGAGGATTGTCACAAAGAAAACGAGAATGGAATTCTTCCCGCTATTTATGCCAAAAAAATTCAGCGAGAACAGATACTGTCAGTCACTTCCGTCTGACGCTCCCTGAGGTCTGCATTGCATCCACCTCGCGGCAAAGGTATACAAGTAGGTTTCAGATCAGCCAGCCACTGCAGCTGGAGCATTATCTGCCGCAGAGATGTTGTCATACAAAGCAGTAGACACTATCGGCATACTGCGTTTTATGTTCTCAATAAGCCACTGCCGTGCAGTAAATGCGAGCGCCAAGCTGAGTGGTGGTGGCTGGCTGACTCCCAACCGGCTGGCTGGCTACCTACCTGAATTCAGATCAGAGCTGCTTGGAATTGAGATTTACCATGCGCCCGACTTATAAGTACAGACACGTGTAGCTTGTTTGAGAGGGATTTTTTACTTTAAATTTATAGTGGCTGGGACCTTTGCTCGCGCGACGTGTCTTCTTCCCCAACGGCGGCTGCCATCGCCCTCTGCCGCCGCCCTGTCCACTTCAGTCAGCGACCTTCAGCTGACAGGTGTGAGTGTCTACGGATTTATCAGCACGATGTCGCATCTTCCCAGCCTCGGCCCTGGAGACTGAATTTCTGCCTACAATGGGCCCTGACTACGTTATTCAAGGCTGTTTGCCGCTTCCAGCTATGAAGGTTCACACTATACTGCTTCTGCTTATAACTAACGCCAGAAACAGCGTTTCCTATTGATAGCGCTGTTTCATGGAGATGCTAGAAAGCGGTGCGACGCACGCGAAGAACGCTCATCTTCGTCGTAGGCCAGGGCGCGGACGCGGGGAGTACGGGCCACAGGGTCGCCAGGGTGTTGACCAGTTGCTGGTTTATGTTATCCTGCGCGGTGCGCGCGGCCGTAGCGGCGGTGGTAGACTATTAACCCTACTGCGACTCAGGAATCAATAAATGCATCTTAGCCTAAAGAAAGGGGACAAAACTTACTAGGACCTCCTAGATGCTAGTGGATAGGTTATGAAAAGCGTTCATACGGCCGCTCATGTTAGTACCGCTACGGCTACGACCAGAGCTAACGTACGACACTATCAACTACGATATGGCAGGCAGCGAGAAAGTAACGGCTGGGGCACCATCTGACACTGGCGTAAACGCATTCTGTGTCACGCGTGGCTAGGACTCTACGTCCGCAATCACGTCATTATAACGGCGGACGGCGGCGAAGTATTTAGGCGTGCTGATGGGGAACTTATACCCCTTTTGGCGCGGAGTACCCTCGGCTGGCTTTTTGATCGCCTTACCATTTTCGATAAGCTTGACCAGCGTTCTGGTCGCTCAGCGCAGGCGCGACGACACTGCGAAAAGAGCCGGGGCCAAAACACAACTCTTCTTCTTCGATCGGCAGTTAGAGCAGGAGCTAGTAGATGTGAGACAGGTGATGCAGGGATACTCCCGCTCGTTCGCCTCATCAAAGCAGTCGTCATCCGAATCTCCCTCGGTCAGGATGCCGGCGACAGCACGACGGGAATACCAGCATGTCCAAAAAATTCGGAGTAAAGTGTACGGAGTGACTTGAATGGAGCGAAATGATTGGAGCTCCTTTGCACTCCGGACCGCCAGGGTACTCAGCCGAACTGCCTCCTAGCAGCCCAGTCTCTATTGTCTTACCATGGCACCTCAAAAGCACGCAGGTGTGTGTCGCGGCAGCTCAACTCTGCCGCTGCCTTGGGTGGTTCCTGGCAGGCATACAAACAGGGCAAGAAAAAGAGCAGTTCAACTTGAAATGCTCCAATATATGTTCCCAAATAAATCAAAATAGCACACGCTAATTATGCTAATCATGCTTCCCCTTTGAAACACGTTGGGCACATTCAATCTACAATGCCAATATCACGGTATGCCTTGCTCAGCTCCTGCACATATCTCTCTCTCTCTCCCGTCTTCTTGTCTACAAACTCAGAAGCTCGTCTGCCCCAATAAGAGAAGAAGACCTCGTCAAAGATGGCCTCGTCGGGGTGTTCCTCGTTGAACAGCGGCTGGATGTGCCAGTTGAACAAATTATACATGGCCTTGGGCACCGTCGCGGCCCGGAAGAACCAGAAGCCGCCGCTGCCCCAGGCTTTCCGCTGCGCCGTAGCCTGTATGCTCGAGCCGTTCTGTTGCACCTCTTCCTCCTCGTATATAGTCAGGTATTTATTAATGGCCTCGTCGTATTCTTCGAGATCTTTTTGGTCGTCGAATCCGTCGACGGGCCTGGACGTGAGCCAATAGGGGGGGCTCTGCATCTCAGCAGGCAGCGTGTGCGTCCATTCGAGGTCGATGATGCACGTGATATTCCACTGCTCGTCGACAAAGATGTTATTGGGGATAAGGTCGTTGAGCGTCATGTAAAACGGCCCCTGACGCGTGTCTGGATCGATAAAGTGGTGCATGATGGCGCGCATCCCCGTGCTGGCCGCGAGCTGTTGTTTCCCGTCATCGACGTCGGAGATGGAATTTGGCTGGCCGCGCAGCTTTGCGTCCTGCAGCGAGAGCAGGTCCGAGAGATAGCCGTCCACCTCGGCATAGGTCTGCCCGCGCGGTATCCCCGACGGGATGCCCTCGCTCTCCAGCATGTGCATGTATAAGTTCAGCGGCCTGTTGTCCAGGGCAATGGTGTTGTCGTCCTGGAGGCGCCACGCCCCGAGCCGTGGTTGCGGTACTGCGTTCATTGACACGGTGATGCGTGATAAGCTCCGAAATAGGTTTTCTCGGCGGGTCTCGTCGTGGTGGTGTTCGTTCCAGGACAAGACGAGTTTTTTGCCCTCCGCCTCGCTAATGAGGAGGAATCCAGAGAAAAGGCTGTGACGGATGGAATGGCGTGAATAACTGATCGGGGCGGCGCGACCGAGAAGAAGCGACCAGCCGCGGTTGAGCTGTGACCAGACCCTACGCCACCAGGCAGTATTTTGGGGTCGCGTATACTAAGGTGGCAGTTAGCACAGATGCAGCAATAGTGGTGATGTTTGCGGTCAAGCATACAGTTAAACCATAGGGCAATCCAAACGCATACAAGGTAGGTATCGGTATATCAGGACAATGCTTTTGCAGCCAAAGATAGGTCGCCGCCTCGGTGCGGATCTTCTCGTCTACATTTCCAGGAAATGTATACTCTCCGATTCGATGTAGAAACGGGAGCCGTAAATACACATTCTTCCCATGTGGCAGGCGTACCAAGATGGCAACATTAAAGCTGCCAGATCTCCATAATTTAGATTTAATAATTCGACATGTCGGTACCTGGAGCAGCTTGCAGATCATGTGCTCCAGTTCAGTCTTTTGATCGTCGATAGCGTCGTAAAACTGCTGTACGAGGTCCGGGTAGCGCATCCTTGGCAATTCATTGTCCTCGCTCGCGATGGCTGCTGCTAGGGATATTGGCGTCCAGTCGGTCGCGCTGGGTAATATTTCCCGCTCCATTCGCATAGAGGCGGCTAGCTGATGATGATGCTAATGCAGGTGAGATCTCCTAATCACCAGCTCCAGTGCTCAGGATCTATGGACCCTATGCCGGCACCATGCTAGTCAGACCCACTCACAGAGACCTATTAATAAACCTGAAGCCAGGTGCCTGGCACATGTACCCTTTCAAAAAGTATAAAGCGCCTGTCGAGATTCAAGGTGTCGTGTCTGAGCCTGGATGAGATGTCGGGAGTTGTCACGGACCGCGACGAGGCAGGGAAAAGGGGGACCAAGTGAGGGCAAGAACCCAAACCACAAAGGCATAATGTTGGCGCTCACCAGGCTCCTGGCGCGCGGTAGGCGCCCTTTGCCTCTAGATGGGACAGACCAGGCGTTAAATGCATAATATATAACAATAATGATAATAATAATGTTGCCGGGGTTTTAGAGTACTGCACCCCGATCCACACTACGCGCTTCCTAGCCGTCAGTCGATAAATTCATCGCTGAATCCGCTTGTTGATCCTGAATCATAGGTCCGATTTAGAATGAAACTGAATCTAGGTTCGGATTTAGATTAACAGACTGATCACATGCCGAAAAGACGCTTTTTTTTGGGTTGAATGTCACGATTCTCATCCGTCAGCATATCAGTGACTCACCTCTGACCCTTCGTCAGTACTAAATAGCCCAGCCTTCCCCTCTCAGACTGTGCCATCTCGTTTTTTCGGCAAGGAAGAAAAAATCGCAAAAATAATTATGGAGGTCGCCGGTTTGCCTCTAGATTTAGCAGCAACGAGCGATTTGGAGGTGTTTTGTGCGGGCGCTAACATCACCATAGCTGGCGACGGTAGCCTTTGGCGAGTCACTGTTCTCTCGTGTATTAGCAACAGAGATGTTAACTCTCTGTTATTCATTCGTACTTTTTGCTATTCATTCAAGCGGCTATTCTTTTGTGATGAAACACGGGGTTCTCATGTGTCAGCGTATTACTGAGTCACTCCCGGCCCGTCGTCATACTACATAACCCAGCCTGGCCCCCTTCAAGCTGTGCCGTCTCGTTTTTGCTCAGCCAACAAATCGCACGAATAGCTATGGAGATCACCGGCCTGCTCAGTTTGCCTTGGGAGCTACGCCGACCTATTATTCTTGAGACTCTAAAGCAGGGTCGTCGCGATGAACCCATCCTATCGAAACCTTTCGTGAAAAGCCGTGTACGACTCCGGAACCGCTTCGACGAAAACTACCCGACGCAGACCAATATATTTGTCCCCAAGCAGAAGGAGTTTATCCACGGCAAAGCACTTCTACAGACGAATCGCCAGCTAAGGCAGGAAACCCTGTATTTGATTGAGAATACGCTCAAAAGGGGCATTGCGGATATTCCATATATCCTGGATGTCATGGTGATCAAAGATGTTGCGGTGCTGCCTACATGGATGAGCTATCCTTACCGGCCATCAGGGCACGTCAAACAGATCCAGGTCAATATGCGCCTCTTCAGGCTAGACATGGATATTGTACCTGATAATTGGATTTCTACCTCACTGTATGAGGAGTCAGAGCATCATAGAAACCGAGTCCAAGAATGGACCATAATCGTTGTGTTGCTGTTTTACGTTATGGGCAGATTCTCAGCCTCCCCTGAAAACACAATCAAAGCAAAGTCGACCACACTACCTGAAGAAGGCCTGAACAACCAAAACAGGGATGATCGCAAGGGGGTGGATGCCTACATTTCTGCACATGTGCCGTATGTGGTCGAGGACATGCCCATCCGCATCCAGCCATTCGCGCATTTCGCCAACGGCAAACCCGTCGTTTCATATGTGGAAGACCAGGAAAAGTCGAACCCCTCCCGTCACTGGAAATACACCATTGTCACGGACGAGCGTCGGAGAGCTGGTGAAGACTACAGGGGATGGTTCTCGAGAGTATCAGGAATATCGGACACCTCGCAGCTGGAGGAGGGGATAGGTCAACCTCTGTACGCTTGGGACCACTGCTATTCTGGATCGGGTCAATTCAACCTGGCGGCGATACACCTCTATTTCGACGCGGTGGTGAGAAACATTCACACAATCAGGTTGGAGACGGAAGACGGTAAAGACGTCGTGGGGGGCACTGGATATGCATCCTGGGAGCGGAGATTCTGCAGTATTTTTCAAGACGTTGCGTATTTCGAGGCATTCGGAACCGAGAAGCAGAGACTATACCGAGATGAGAAAAGGATCTGCGTTGAGAAAATGAAATGCGTTGAGAAGCTAATCGGGAGACGGAAGGATCTGGGGTGGTGGGATGACGATCACTTCCAGAGGCTATTGAATGGCATTGACTAGGTACTGGCTTTTTGGTGTTTTGTTTTTATGTATCAATGGAATCGTTGGCCACCCGCCTTGCCGCTCCGAGTCTTGCGCTCGCCGTTGTCCTCATCCTGCTCGCTGCCCGTAGCCGGGCTCTGATTCGTGCGGCAAAACAAACCACTGAAAAAGGCTGACCAGCCACCAGCAACAAACGATTGACCCCCCGTGGGCACTAATGTTAGCCTCCACAGTAGCGCTACTGTGACGGTTTCTGCAGGTCGCAATTCGCGCGGCTGCGGAGAGAAATGAGTTAACAATCAACGTGCAGCCCTTGGAGGATGTGTTGGCGGGCCGCTTTAGAGGGGCAAACCGCTAATCACGACTGACAGGGGGCCACTTGGGCCACTGAAGTGACGAAGCCACACAAAGGCCCCCTGTAGCTGACCCCATCAACCCCTGTAGCCACTTTATTGTTGCCCCGTTGGCCCCTCCAAATAGTTACCAGCCTGCCGTTGAGCTGCCCCTCGTTGCCACCCCCACCGTCCGCCTCATCAGGCTTTGTTGTCTCTCGTGTCTCTCTGTTTTTTTTTGTTCCTTATTCCTTTCATTCTGCACCACCCATTCTTTGTTCCCCAATCTCTCGTCCGCAATCAGACACAATGCCTGTCGGAACTGTTCTCGTCACCGGGTAAGCCATGGCTCTCGTCCTTTCTCGGCCGAGTATTCCTGCCTGGCGCGGAAACACCGCAGCGTGGCGGGGCTAACCATCGTCACAGTGGCACTGGCTACATTGGCTCCTTCACCACCTTGACGCTCCTCGAAAACGGCTACGATGTCGTCATTGTCGACAACCTCTACAATTCCTTCGAAAATGTCCTCGACCGCATTGAGAAGCTCTGCGGGCGTCGCCCAGCGTTCCACAACGTCGACCTGACCGACGAGAAGGCTGTCGACGCCGTCTTTGACAAGCACCCCGAGATTGACTCCGTCATTCACTTTGCCGCCCTCAAGGTATGCGAACCAACGCCAGAACCGAAATGGTACCCCCGGTGGCTGACTTTCTACCTCGCAGGCCGTTGGCGAGTCTGGCGAAATCCCTCTCGAGTACTACCGCGTCAACGTCGGTGGCAGCATCAGCCTCATTCGCTCCATGACCCGCCACAACGTCTCCAACATCGTCTTTTCTTCTTCCGCTACCGTCTACGGCGATGCCACCAGATTCCCCAACATGATTCCTATCCCCGAGCACTGCCCGATTGGCCCCACAAACACCTACGGCCGCACCAAGTCCACGATTGAGGACGTCATTACCGACCACGTCAACGCTGAGCGCAACAGGCTGAAGAAGGAGGGCAAGCCTTTTGAGCAATGGAACGGCGCTCTGCTGCGATACTTCAACCCCTGCGGCGCTCACCCCAGCGGCATCATGGGCGAGGATCCCCAAGGTGTCCCCTACAACCTGCTGCCTCTGCTGGGCCATGTTGCGACTGGCAAACGCGAGAAGCTCCTCGTGTTTGGTGATGGTACGTTGCTACCTCTGCAACTGAAAACAAAACAAAACTTACCAATTTTATACAGACTATTCTTCGCACGACGGCACTGCCATCCGCGATTACATCCACGTTATCGATCTCGCCAAGGGACATCTCGCTGCCCTCAAATACCTGCGCGACAACAAGCCTGGCGTCAAGGCCTGGAACCTCGGCTCCGGGCGCGGCAGCACTGTCTTTGAGATGATCAAGGCTTTCAGCTCTGTTGTTGGCCGCGATCTTCCCTATGAAGTTGTTGACCGCCGCCAAGGTGACGTCCTCGACCTTACCGCCAACCCCACCCTCGCCAACCAGGAACTCAAGTGGAAGACTGAGATGCCCATGGAAAAAGCTTGCGATGACCTGTGGCGCTGGGTCAGCAACAACCCTCAGGGATACCGCCAGGAACCTCCGGCGGAGCTGATGGACGCCATCAAGACACCCAAGGCTTAGAATCTATGCTATTTACGGACTAAAGAAAGAATCAAGAGGGCAAGAGGTGAAGACAAGCGATATAGATTACGAACGAGATAAAGATCAGGCTCAAGATAGCCATGGAAGGGCTGCGATAGAGTTTCAGGAAAGCCAGCACTAGCTAGTAAACTAATGATGAAGACAAACGAAGTGCACGAGTCGTGCTCTTGCTTTATGCCCAAGATAGCCCGTGATTTACATGTTATATTGATACTGCGACGCTCATCTATTTAGTTAATCTTAATAAGAAGCTTGCCAACCGTCTTTCGGCTTTCAATGTCAGCGTGCGCCTTGGCTACGTCCTTGAGGTCATACGTGGCGTGGTGGAGCACCTTGAGCTTGCCCGCGCGAACAAACTCAAACACCTCGCCGGCGTATTTTTCCAGAGCTTCACGCTCGCCAAGGTAGCCAAAGAGGATGGGGCGGGACAGTCTAATGTTCTTGGGGCCGAGGGTCGATCGAATATCGAAAGGCTCAACATTGCCCGACTAGCGTTTCCGTGTTAGTCAACCCTACCCAGTCCTGGGGTGGGAGGGGGCTTTTCTCGATGAAACTTACCGCATTGCCGAGCATAACCAAGCTTCCACCGACGGCAATAATCTCCAGGTCCTGCTTAAAGGTGGCCTTGCCGACGCCATCGTAGACGCTGTCGGCGCCGTGGCCGCCCGTAATCTCCTTGACCTTGCTGACCCAGTCGTCGTTGGAGTTGATGACGTGGTCCGCGCCGAGGTCCCTGACAATCTTGAGCTTCTCCTCGGAGCTGGCCGTCGCAATCACCCTGGCGCCGACAATCTTGAGCAGCTGCACGAGCAGCGAGCCGACGCCGCCGGCGGCCGCGTGCACAAACGCCCACTCGCCGGCCTGGGTGAGGCCCGCGCGGCGGATAAACGTCCACGCCGTCAGGCCCTGCAGGTAGACGGCGACGGCGTCGGCGGCGGTCACGCCCGCAGGGAGCGCGACGGCGGCGGCGGCTTTCACGGTCGAGTACTCGGCGTAGGTGCCGGTGCCATTCATGTAGACGACGGTGCTGCCGATGGCGTGCGCTGGCGGCGACTGCGCGGCGGAGGCAGCACCGACGGCGACGACCTCGCCGGCGCCGTCCTGGCCGAGGATGCGCGGGAACGCGGGCGAGGGGTACTGCCCGGAGCGAAAGTACGTGTCAATGTAGTTGACGCCGGCCAGGGCGTTGCGCACGAGAATCTCGCCGGCCTGCGGCTGCGGCACGGGCACGTCCTTGAGCTCGAGCACCTCGGGGCCGCCGTTTTGGGCAATGACGACGGCCTTCATGGTGGCGGGGACGGGAGCCATGCTGGGAGATGTGGTGTGAAACTGGCGCGAATGGGAAGAGGTGATGGGGAGCAAGGGGAAGAAGGACGATGAGAGGGAGGGAGGAACAAGAGCGGCGCGAAGAGGTGGTGCTTGGTAAGGACGAGCTGGTGGTGATGATGGTGGGGTAATTATAAACGAAGCTCCAGAGTTGGGGTGCGGGGGATGTCGACACTTGGGCGCGCGGGGGACGCGGAATTGGCGCAACATGTAGGGGGTAGGTATGCACTAAAAGGAAAAATAAAATGGGTAGGGAATGTTGTTGAGTGGTTTGTATTGAATGACAAAGTTGGAATTTGCTGTCCGTGTTGTGAGGGTTCGCAATTGCTTCGCGGAGCTGTATCCGTCTACAAGTGCCGAGTCTTGGCCGTATTTATAAGCAAGACGTGACGACATTGGAGCCAATACACACACCAGATCGACCTTACGCATTCACAGGTTTTCTCAATATGTATAGGGCTCTTTGATTCGCTAAAAATTTCAAATAATATATTGCAAAGAAACAAAGAATGTAATAAAGGCGCGACCGTGTCTGTGTTGTACTTGAGGCGACATGATGTAAATTTGCAGCTCCTGAATGCCGTCCGACGAGCAACATTTAAACGACTGCGCTACGCCGCTCTCCTTGACAACAGCAGCCGTCCGCGGGGGGCAGAAGTGCTGATGCTAAAAGCGTCCATGATCTCGTAGCTGTCGCCCTCCAGCTCAAAGGTGGCGACCTTTGTGAGAGCCAAAAGCCAAATCTTGATTTCTGCAGCATAGACATTAGCCCAGCCATTGGGAGCTAGCATGATGAGGAGACTGCTGCCCGTACCTATGACGGATAGAAACCGTCCCGGACAGGCATATCTGCCGAGCCCAAACGGAAGATATCCCATCCCGGGCGTCACGGCCGTCTTACCTGTACACAGCCATCTCTCTGGATCAAACACGTGAGGATTGGTTGCGTATGCTGGGTTTCGGTCCGACAGGAAAGTCACGGGGAAAACGAGGGATCCTAGTCCACGTTAGTAACAAAAGTCAACCGAGCATTGAAACAAGAAACGGTAACCTTTGGGGATAAAATAGCCAGCTAATTCCGTGTCCTTGACCGCCGTGCGCGCTGCATTGATGGCATCGGGCTTCATGCGGAGAACCTCACGAATAAAGGAGTCGGCATAAACTGCGCGGGTCGGATCATTTGTCCAGGCTTCTTGCGAATCACCAGCGACGCTGACGCGGACGCGAGTAGCATCGTGCTCACCACAGAGGGCATCTTGCATGTCTCTATGGCGAGCCAGGAAGAAGGTAACCCACACGCTGATTGTAGCGCTGCAAAAACGAATAAGTAATTCTCGAAGTAGTACTCAACAGGACGAAAAAAAAAAGCCAGACTCACGTTTGGTGAACTGCGGCGAAGATGATAGTCCAAATCAATGCCATGATGTGAATTTTGGAACGCATCGGCACGACACCGTCAGGATTGCCGTGCTTGGAAACAAGATAAGATATGAGATTGTTCTGCGGTATAGTTACTAATAATCCTCGGTCGGCCCGTTTTGAGCGTGCATACTTCGCTGGTACCGACCCTGATATCTGCCCAGAGGCAGGATGTAAATTGTGTCCCCATGTGGTAGGGAAGTCGGAATAATGCAACCTCGATCCTGCTACCGTATCAGCCAACCACTGAAGATTTCATAAAAAGATTGAGATTTGTTACCATGTTTTAATAGTCCAGAGGATAGGGTAGCCGCGGCCTAGGCGTGACTGTCGCCTGTTCAGCCCCGTGAGCTCTACTATATCTTCCACGACTTGTTGGGTGCAGTGACAATTTTCTGGTGTGAGAAATTTCTGCGTGGTGATACATGTCAGTATCATATGCGTATTATTAAACTTGCAGACTTGAAGCTACTTTGCCAAGGAGAACCTGAATCGACAACTCGACCATCGCTCTCTTGATGTGCGGCGTGATATCGACCGGCTGGCCGCTCTCACCAGCTGTAGCAACCTCGGCGGCTGCACGATCAAAAATCGGCGAAGCTTTCTTTGCAGTATCGTCAGTGAATATTCTATTTGCTCCGTAGGCTTGTAGGTCATAATCACGTGCCTTTTGCCGCAACCTCGTGCTTGCAGCAGTCCCAATAATCCTGTGTTGCCTGATGCCCGTCTGCAACAAAACCCCGACCGATCCAGCGATGCAGTAGGCTCAGACCCAGAATCTTAGAGACACAGTTAGCTAATTCCGGAGTTCATCTTCAAGAGTAGAATGAAGATAGGGCCCGGCGATCGACTTTGCATACCTTTGCGAGTGCCTCCTCAGAGGCAAATGTGTCGGCACGGGTGAAGACCTCTTGTGTACATTCGGCGGAGACGAGAAATTCCGTCTGTTGCAGCCCCTTAGCCGCGCCCTGATACTTCAGAGTTTGGAGGTATACTCACCTGTCCATTTCGCTTTATTCGCACGACTGGGCCGTTTTCTCGCAATGCTCTCGTCATTGACTCCACAGGACGCTTGTCCACATCGTCACTCTGTATGCGTACGAATACGTGACCATTAAAATTATGTCGAACATTATGATAACCGGGGGTCTCCTCACACTGAGCGGTACAAAGGGCGGCAAAGGGAGCCGATGGCGTTTCTGAGGATATAATTAGCATCCACCGCGGCCAGGGCAGAATGGCTTCACCTACCAGCTTCTTGAGAAGTACAGACCGAATCGCCCAGCATAGAAAGACAAAGCCAAGGTAACACAGCGCAAAGTGTTTGACACTGAGACTCATTTTGAGGCTTTTGTTTGAGTCAACGCAGAAATGAAAAATAAGGTTGGGAATGGAATTGGTCTCGGGACGGTGGCCTGCTTGGGAACCTCGGGACGGTGGCCTGCTTGGGAACCTGGTGGGGGGTAGGAGGGCGAGGCTATGAAGGGACAACTAGAGAGGAGGAACGTTGTCGCATTGAAAAGAGGGGATGTCGGAAGTAACATGCAAGAGCTGACCTCCTCTACTCAGACATGGGGAGTCATCGGGTAGATGCGGCAATGCATCATCCGCTCACGAAACCTTGTAAGCTAGAGACTTGAGACATGTCTGTACTAGGTTGAGGCTGATGATACAGAATCCTTATTGCACAAAGAACGGGTAGAAGAGATATCGCAATTTTGAGTAATGCAAGCATAACGGATCGGGTACTTGACAGTAAAATATAAAGGGAGACCGGGTTGGATGGAAGCAGCGTGCTTCCTCTATATCTCTCAGCATTCAGAGGCAACTCTTACATACTTGTCTCACCAACGAGCGACAACTCATAATGGAGCGTCATGAGCAAATTGTCGCAACTCTTGCATACTCTGTTGGCGTCTATTTTAAAGAAAAGAAGACGTATCGCATTTTCCACGGGTCTTCCAACAGCACCCGTCCGCGCCCAACCGGCAACGCGATCGACATCAGCGTCCTAGACAAGGTCCTACATGTCGATCGCGACAGACGCACCGTGCTGCTCGAGCCCAATGTTCCCATGGACCGGCTCGTCGAGGCCACCCTCGCGCACGGCCTCATACCGCCGGTCGTGATGGAATTTCCTGGCATCACGGCAGGTGGAGGATACGGGGGCACGTCGGGCGAAAGCAGTTCGTTTCGTCATGGTTTCTTCAACGATACCATCAACTTTGTTGAGATGATCCTGGGCAACGGCGAAATTATCACGGCGTCACCAACCGAGAAGAGCGATCTGTTTTATGGTGCCGCGGGAGCTGCTGGCACACTGGGCATCACCACATTAATGGAGCTGCGTCTTATCGAGGCAAAACCATTTGTCAAAGCAACGTATTATCGCACGAACACCATCAACGAATCTGTTTCGCTGGTACAGAGCAAAGCTCAAGACCAGACATTGGATCATGTGGATGGAATTGTCTTCGCCAAGAATCACGGCGTCATCATCACTGGCGAGATGACAAACGAGCTGCCTGTTCACGGTAGTCCGCCACGAACATTTAGCAAGGCCGTCGACCCATGGTTTTACCTGCATGTGCAGGAGACGACAAAACATCTTGCATCACAGCAGGTCGCCACTGAGTACATCCCCATTGGGGAGTACTTATTCCGCTACGATCGCGCTGCGTTTTGGGTTGGCAGGCAGGGCTTCACGTACTTGAAGTTTATCCCCTTCAATGCCTTGTTCCGGTGGTTGCTGGACGATTTCTCGCACACGCGGACGCTGTACCACGCGCTCCACGCCAGTGGGGTGTCCAACCAGTTTGTCGTGCAAGACCTGGCTCTGCCCTACGACACAGCAGAGCAATTCATCGACTTTGTGGATGACGAGCTAGGCATCTGGCCGTTGTGGCTCTGCCCACTCAAGGGCGCCACCACGCCAACCTTTCACCCAGTCACGATGGGAGATGCAGCCACCGACCAGGACAGCACCACCATGTCTAGGCCCATGCTGAACATTGGGGTCTGGGGCTGGGGGCCGCCCGGATACGAAGACTTTGTGGCCAAGAACAAGGACTTGGAAGCGAAACTCGACGAGCTGGGGGGCCGAAAGTGGTTGTACGCGCACACGTACTACTCGGAGGAGGAGTTCTGGCACGTCTACAGCCAGCCTTGGTACCAGTCGCTCCGCGCAAAGTACCACGCCTCCACCTTGCCTTCGGTGTACGACAAGGTGCACATCGATGTGGAAGGCGAGCGCCGGCGACACAAGCAATGGATGTCGGGGTGGTCGAGGACCTGGCCCTTCGGAGGGCTCTACGGCATGTGGTTGGCCGCCATGTCGGGCGACATTGGCATTGACCGTCGTGCGCAGTGGAAATATGGCGCCACGCCAAAGCAAGAAAAGGCATTTCGAGACTAAGTCTCACTGTGGAAAGACAAATTGGGCTTCACTGGTCGGGTGTGCCGGAAGATGTGGGCAGGGCTAGCTAGAGAGGGGGTACCTGATAGCAATGTTGGGCACCAAACACTCACTACACGGCGAAAGCGGCGAATATCTAGAACAAATCGAGGGATTTTTATTTTCTTTGAATCAGACTGATTTTTTTGGACATGTGATATGCGGCAGTTCGGATAGCATGCGATTCGGACAATGGTCGAGACAGTCTCAGACTCAGCTTCATTCAGCTTGCCAGTCCAGCAACACTGAGGCCCAGTTAACATTCAGCCGGTCTTGCATTTTCGAAAACAAGAAAGAGTCAATTTGAGTAGAATTTTTGTTCCGAATGGCGGTGACGGTAGATCTGCGCCACTGTCTCAGAAAAGCCGACAGCGTTTTCCAAGTATGGATACTGTGGCCGTAAGTGGCTGGGTGGCTGGCGATAGCTGAGCATATGAGGCAACTAGGTACAGGCTCGATTGGGGTCCGAACAGATCAATCAGAGATCTTGCTACCCAAATCACTAACTAGTTTACCATCTCCCAGCAATCTCCACGACGATTGAGCCATGCCCTCCGCGCTATTTTGTCACCAGGTACTTCAGTAGATGCCTGGAATAATGCGCCACCGGACACGAGCACAGTATTCGTCCCACGCCTTGCCATATTTGAGTTTGCACCTGGCTTCGTCCCGCCAACAGCGGTGTATCACCGTGCCTACAATCAGGATGACTTCGAGGTAAGGAAGCAAGTGCCCAGTTCCGCAAACAAGGCACGACGCCAGGGTGTACAATGTGCTTCCCGCGTAATTGGCGTGACGGACAACCCCCCACCAGCCTAGTTACAGTCACATCAGACAAAGTCTCGAAAGACGTATTGTGGGTTTTTGTACTTACCCGAACACAGCAGTATCGTTTGGTGCAGTTTGCCGTCCGTGGTATGGTATTGCGCCTTGATGTACTGGGCCGGCTTGCCCCAGATGATGACATCTCCCGCGTTGCCACGTGCGAGCGCCCTTTGCCCGTTGACATTGTGGTTTAAGATAAATCCAAGAGCGAAAACCAAGTAAACAACCGCAGCAATGGGCCAGGGGAGCTCAACTGGATGTTGAGCGAGGTACTGCGTCTGAAGGGTCCAGAGCAGTGGCATCATGACTGCGAAACCGTAGATGTTGTAAAAAGAGAGTCGCTCATGAGAACCATCAAGTGCCTCAAAAAACCTAAGATTATGGGTTTTAGTGTACTGTAGTACAACGTGTGGCGTGCTGGATACTGAGCTCTTACCAATGTTCGTACCAAAAGTAATCACCCACAACAATCGCGCGGAACAGAACTGCAGCGACCATGGTACTCGTCACGGTCTTGTGCAATTGAAACTGCCATGCGGCAAACGATAGATCACTAATTTGCACCATTAGCGATATTATAGTGCACGCGGAGGACGGCGTTGACTTGCATGAGAGTCCAGAGAAGAATACCACCAGTGCGGCTGGCGTTAAAATGCTTCCAGTCAAATAACTGCCCGGTCTGAGGGTGAAGCTCTCCCCCATTAAATAAATTATAGCAAAAATGTTCTAAGAGACTGCATCAGCGTGTAATTTCAATGCGACATTTGGATGGCATACCAGTAAGAAGCGTTTCTCCTTGATTGTCGGGCCATGTGCGGGCCTTGATGTAGAATATGAAAATCATGAAAGCTGAATACATCGTTGCAGCCACCACCAGCTCACCCCAATGCTTTGCAATCAGCGCAGGGTCTGCAAAACCACCATAACTGATCGCGCTGGCTGCAGAGACGGTGACAATCCATGCAAAGAGCCCGTTCAGCTTGTACGGGAGTCGTCGTCCGCCACAAGTACGGGGTCCAAAGTGCAGCGGTCCTGGCAGGAAACGATACAGCACAGCTTGGAACAAGACCCAAAGTAAATAGTATGCTATAGCTTTCGAGGACACACGAGGAAAATGGTGCGAAAAAAAGGCAACAGGCCCGTGAGAAAGGAGTTCCACGGTAGCGTCAACCAGAGAAGAGTCAAAGTCCGAATACGCAATATAGCAGAAGAAGCAGAACAGAGGGGACGTGGTTATGAGGGTAAAGCTGATAGCCTCGTTCAAAACCACGTCTGCTTTTCCCTTTGTGCCTGGCTCGTACATGCTGGCCGTCGCTGTAAGAATTGTGTCGTGGGTGAAAGGTGCGGGTAAGGAGAAGCTCTGGGCTGAGGAAGGGGAACGAGGAATACCCATTCCAAGCTAACCGAGAGTTGACGGGCAGTTTTTTCTGTAATTTCTTCTATACACCAGATTTTAGTGTACTTTTTAGTAGCCTTATCCGTAGGAAAAGGGCGCAGCGATGGCTCGAGTGTAGCGGGCAAAGCTTCGACACCAACAGAATGAGACATTGGCTGCAAGGACAGGTCTGCATGCAATGGCTTGATGCAGGAAGATGGCAGAGCCTCCCCAAGACAATGCTCGGCAATAGAAGAACCAGCTTCGGCTTAATGATTTACTACCCACACCCCATCGTGATGCAATCACACTCCCGCGCGATGTAGTTTTGCATCTGCCGGGTGGCTAACAATGCACTTTTTTTTTTCGCGGCTCTGGGAGCTTTTAAGACAATGTCTCAAGTGTCAAAAGTAGCAGACCCGAGACAATTGGCCGCACCCCAAAGTGCAGTGGGCAAGTGGAACGTGACAGTGATTGACGCCGAAAGACAATGCGGCCTCGGCAGCTTCCGCGCTGTCCCTCCCAGGAGTCACTTTTCTACATCACGGAGACGCTTTACCCTCCCACCGCCGAGGAGATTCACCTCTTCCACTCGGTTGTACTGCATGCTTTACAGACTGCAGACTATCAAGTCGTGAGCACTCTGTCGTGCCATGGATACGTTTCTCGCACCCTTTGAACAGGCCGTCCTCGGCCCAATCTATCATGCTCTGAGAGTTGGAATAGAGAATGGCCCTTGCCAATATTTGGGCTCCCACTATTCACCATCAACAGTTGGGCTCTCCAGGACAGCCGTGCAAGGGCTTTGTTCCTCATTCAACAGTGCATCATTCTGGCAATCGGATAGCATGGCACGGCAGCTTACGAGCGCATTCCTGTATTTGTGGTCAGTATCACAGTAGCCCACCCTATGCACGATGTCACGATTGACAACTGATACGGTAGGATCCTGACCACTACTTCGTACCTTTTCCTCGGGGTTCTGTTCTATCATCTCAACTTTGATGCTTCCTCTGCTCAAGACCCCAAATTCAAGCCTGGGCAGATTCGGGGCGAAATTTCCCAATCGCTTCTCGCCATTTTGGTCATGAGGTTCCTAACGGGTCCGATAGTCCTGGCACAAGCCTGGGGATATTCCAAGATCTATCCGTTCGGCGAGGCACTGATGTGGTACGAAGCCGTGCAGGTCGCTTTGTTCGTGGGCTTCAACGACACTTGCGTATACTGGCTGCACAGGCTCTTCCATGTACCCGTCTTGTTCAGACTCATGCACAAGAAGCATCACCAGTAAGACGCCATGTCAGCTCCTTCACGATATTTGCGACAACATTTTGCTGATACAATACTTGTACAGATACATGACCCCTACGCCATTTTCTGGCTTTGCATTTGATCCACTGGAAGCGATGATCATGAGCCTGCCCATTTACTCGTTCAGTTTCATCCTACCAATGTCGAATGTAATGCAACTGTTTGTCTTTTCGGCAGCATACATATGGACATTTCTGCTGCGTAAGCTCCCCTCTCCGCCATTGACTTGACGACAGAAAGCTTACTCCTTGCCGCAGACGACGACAGCGCGCAGTTCCACACTGTGCATCATAAAAATACCAACTTCAATCTTGGCCAGTACACTACGCTTTGGGATCACTGGGCTGGAACATACGTGGATGCCGATCAATTTTTGTCTCAGGCTAGAGATCGTTGCAAGGAAAAGAATTGAAAGCACAGCTAGTGGTGGCGTGAATATCTACGGCGCCGACATGGACCGAAGCAAAACAATGCGAGCGCATCAACAACTCTGGTAGAATTGTACTTTTATAATTTCACTGCACTGTGCTTTTTATCTTCGTCCCTCGGAACTGACGCAGTCCGCTTGTACGATGTTGTTGTTGTTGTTGTTGTTGTTGTTGTTGTTGTTTTATTTAACGCCTAGGGGGAGCCTGGTTCCTGGCTATAGGCGTGCCCTCGCTATCTAACTAAAGTGGGCTAGCGTACAATAGGTGGATAAGGGGCCAAGCGTAGGTAATTACCAGAATATGCGTGATTTTCGCGTCTACATATACAGACGCTTGTACGATGTAATAGCAATTGTTGGTCGAACTACCCTGTACAGAACGGCAGGCTGGGCCGTAGCTACGGCAGTGCATGGAGCAAATTGTGTCATGACGATTTAAAGAGGTCAGATACACATTGTAGACAGACATGCGCTAAATAAGGTCTTTAACTAACTATTCGATGGCGAATCCCTAGCCCTTTGTGCACTAAAGCCACTACTAGAGCACTCTGTAGTTATGGCGCTTCATATCGCACCATGGATATCACTTTCACACAGCAATTCGCACAACGCCTCACACAATGCTTCACACAACGGCCACACTCGAGGCGTTTAAGGGTGCTTACTGCCAATTCTTCTCGACAAGCAGCCTGACTTGCCATTAGACCGGGCCTTTCCCTACGTGGCCGGCGAGAACGTCCAAGCATCTGGCCAACTCGTGCTCGGTTTTTGCGCTCGCAAACACAAACATGTCTGCTCGCACAATGACGAACCTGGCTTTCTTCCCTAGGCGATTCATAAAAGCCGCAGCGTCGTAACCGCCACAGACCTTGTACTCGGGCGCCGTCGCGTCAAAAAGCCGTGGCGTGTAGGACACAAGCGGCTGTGGGGATGCTTTCTCGGAAGCCTTGCTCGCCTCGTCCACTTGTGCATGCGGATCGTACACGATGATCGAATCTTGATCCAGCACGCCGGGCGGGAGAGACGCCCGTTTCACAACGCGCTGCGCCTGGAAGAGGCTGTCCTCGGCGCCCGCCCGCCCCTCGCCGATGACGAGCAGCGTCATGGCGCTCGAGGTGCTGAGGAGGCGGTCCGAGAGCATGGAATGGCCCGCGGTGCCGTTCGTCACGTAAATCTGCGCCGTGCGCGCGCCGCCGCGGCACTTTTTGACGAAGAAGCCGTCGCTCACCTCGGTGAGGCCCTGGCGCTCGACGCGCACGAGGGGGTCGATGGCGGCGGCGAGCCGCACGCAGCTGTCGAGCGCGTGCTTGATGCGGAAGCCGACCCGGGCGAGCAGGCGCGGCGGCGCCGACGACAGGTGGCCGAGGGAGATGGACAGGTACGCCGTCGTGTCGACGTTGCTGCGGCGCTCGCGCGCCCACGTCTCCAGCAGCGCCTGCGCCCACGACGGCATCGGCTGGTCCGCGGCGAAGCGGTCCCGGGTGAGGAGGAACAGCCGCCAGGCCAGCTGGTGCGCGTCGCGGAGGCCACTGGCGATGCCCTGGCCCGCAAACGGCGGGAAGACGTGGGCGGCGTCGCCGATGAGGATGGTGCGCTTGTCGAACCAGCGGTTCACGACCCGGTGCATGAACCGATACGGCCGGCACTGCATGATTTCGATGCAGTCGCGCGGATACTGCACATCCTGTCCGAACTGCGTCCCGCGGTGTCGATCGCCCGGCAGGGTGACCATCGGGAGGATGTGCTCCCAGAACGGCGCCTCGGCCTCCTTCTCGCTGTCGACCTTTTCGTCGTATCGAAACTCGTGCCGCCAGAGCCGCTCGCTGTGCGGGCCGAAGCGTCCGCCTGCCGTCGCCCTGCCGGGCGGGCAGCAAAAGTGCCACCCCTTGGGGAAGAAGAGGTCGTAGACCTGCTCGGGCGTGTAGCCTAGCGCCCAGAGCGCGAACTTGGGGTGCGACTCGGGCGTGGGCAGCGTGAGGCGGATGTTGGTCGCGATGCTCGTGCCGTCGTAAAAGTACAGCCCGGGTTCCTGCTTGATGCCGCTGGGCTCCAGGAACTGCTTCCGCACGACGCCCGACTTGCCGTCGGCGCCGACGAGCCACTCGCCCTCGACTTCGTGTATCGCGTCGTCGGACGCATCGCGGTACTGAATGCGCGGCGGCTCCTCGCCCACCCGCGCCGTGACGGTGCAGCCTGTCCGCAGCTCGCAGCAGGACGAGGCCTCGATCTTCTTGCGCAGCGCCCTCTCCAGGCGGGGCTGCATCTGCTGCAAGCCTTCTGGTACTGCTTGCTGCAGCGCGTTTGTTGTGCCGGGATGCAGCGTCAGGAACGGCGCGGCGCCGTAGGAGCTGCGGTGAATCTGCACAGAGTTTGCTGTGTGGCCGATGTACTCGATCTTATCGCCGATGCCCAGGTCGTAGAGAATGCGGACGGCATCGCCCGTGAGGTAGACTCCCCTCGGATCTGGGGGAATTTCGCTCTCCTTTTCCAGGATGATTGACTGCGAGTGGGTGAGCTGGGATCGGGCCTAGATGTTGGGCTTCATGCACACAACGTACTTTGACATTGAACTTGGCCAGTGCCAGCGCAAGGCACAGTCCCGCTGGACCGGCGCCGACGATGACGACTTGGCATTTAGTCAACATGGCGACCATTGACTGCTCTTTCGCTGTAGTTTCATGCAACGAGCCGTGAACTAGATCTGCTAAATATATGGACGGAACAGTCGTGTGCCTAGGTGGTCTATTTTCCGCACTGATGATTACGTTTCAGGGACGCTTGAGCTCGGACGGTCTTTTACCGAGAGCAAATTTCCCAAGGGCTCCAATTCTTGATGCACCTGAGACGTGAGGCTGAAAAAAAATATACTTTGGCAGACTGGTGCGAAGCGCTTTGTCGAAGCTCAGAGCGCAGCCGGCGTGCAGCCTATTTATGTAAAGAAAAGCTCTGTGTCGGGGCTCAGGGCGCAGCTAACATGCAGCCTACGAGAAGCCGGCTAGTTTGACTACATCAGGTTTGCGCTATCGAATCCTGGGGAAGATTTCGGTTCAACTGCCTCTGTTGTTTGAGCGAAGCGAGGTCAGAAGAAGACGCAGTGCGCCCGCAGCAACGCCCACTTGTTCCGCGCTGCGCTGGCTTTGGTTTGTCTTGCTCGCTTCGCTTAACGCCCGCCCGTGATAAAACCGTACAAAAGGAATGAAAGTTTACTAAAAGCAAACATTGTTGGTATTAATTATATCTTAGCCTATTTTTTCCGTAAAGCCACTCGCCGTCGACGGTTAAGACATGCATAAGTTTTTAATCGCGGCCATTCACTAGAACCGGGCTTGCGCAAAAGGAAGAGTCCGGGTTTGCCAGTATGTCCGCCATTGCCTCGTCAAAACTAACCAGGGCGCTGAGCACCCAGGAGCGTGACAAGAACTCGTAGCCCGGGCGCTGGCTGTTGTAGCTGCATGTGAGCGTCAAGTTGTCGTCGCGCCCGCCCACGCCCGGCCACACCTCCGTCATGATCACAAAGCCCGTATCCATGGGTTTATACGGCGGCAAGTCGTTGGTGCTGTGTTGCCATAGAGGCAAGTCTGGGAGCTGCTGCGCGCCCGCGTCTGCTTCTTGCTCCAGATCGTGGATCTGCACCAGCAAACCGGTGTCGGCCCTGCTCATGCCGACCTGCGCCATTTCCATGTTGGGGCAGGGCATGGCCATGTGGCGGAGCAGCTGCTGGTTCTGCATCGCGAGGAGGCTGCAGACTTCCCGGTTGGTCTTGTTGTCGGCCCGGATGTCGGAGATGGGCACCATCATGGGGAGACCAGCGAGCAGCGGCCCCATCGTCCGCCGGGCGGCATCGGAGTAGCGCCCGTGGACAGCAGTGGTAAACTCAATAAAGGTCGGCGCCGCCGCAGCGCCGTGCTTGTCCGGACGGGGACTGCTCGCACGGAGTGTCTGGCTGAGCATCTTGGTCCACGCCGCCTGCGCGACCGCCTGGCCTGACATCGGCAGCGCCCCTCCGGGCTGCTCCGCCGCCAGGCCCATGAGCTCATTCAGCGTGATGCGCGAGCGGATGGAGAACCGGCGCATGTGCGAGCTGGACGGGTAAAGCCGGAAATGCAGGTCCTCGTAGTCGCGCGTCGTCGACGACGAGGCGGCGCGCGGGCGCAGTCGACCCGTGCGAAAGACGGGCACGTTGGCATACCGCGCCATTAGAAACACGATGGTGTCGAGCCAGTCCGCCGCCAGGTGCTGCTCGACGGCCGCGCGAAAGGGGAGCAATGGCTCGATGCTGAGCGCCGTGCCGCTGTACTCGGCGGCCACGGCGGCGCGCAAGAGCCGAAACGATACGCCGTCGTAGATGGCGTGGCAGAGCGAAAAGACGACGACAGAGTGCCGCTCATCGAGCGACTGCACAAACGCCACGCGAATGGATGGCGAGTCCAGTGTCAGCGACTTTTCGGCCTCGTCCTGCACCAGGGCCAGTGTTTCCTGCCACGCCGCGTTGCTGGCTACGTGCTCCGGGCCGGCGCCGGCGCCACCGTCGTCAACGCCGATGGTCCGCGTCTGCAGCGCGGCCCGCGGCGCATCGCGCGACAGCACAACTTGGGCGTACTCGGCCAGTGGGTGCTTTGACGGTGTGAAGACGGTGCGGAAGATGTCGTGGCGGGCGACCACAGTCTCGATGGCGCGCCGCAGACGGCCTGCGTCCATCCCCGACGGCACCTGGTACAGGACGTGGTCGATCTGCGACTTGCCCTGGTAGCGCTGTGCGTCATTGTAGAGGGGATCCGTGGCCAGGTACAGCAGGCGCATCTGCATGCCCGTTGCGGGGAGGACCTGCTCAATATCGCTCTCCTGCAGATGGAGGCTCTTCGCACATGCGCCGCGGCAGTGGTAGTCGTAGTGCCAGATTTTCGCCTTGGGACTGAGCTCGTAGATGGCGTCCTCATCATCTATGGCGATGGACTTTAAATGTTCCGTGTCCAACCGGTCAGCGGCCGTTTCATCCGGGGCAACGATTGTAAAGACTTTCTGTCCTGGTTCGGATCCATTGTTTCCATGACTCTGGACACTCTTTCGGTGTGCCGAGTCAGTGACATGCCTCTGTTGCTCTGGCTCTGAGGTGCCATTGCGTGCCCTTTTCGCCATGACGCCGTCGACTTTGGTTATGAGATCTTGAATGCACGACGCCGACAAGACATCCAGAATTGTCAGACCCAAGACGCCCTCCGCCCGCAATGCGCGGAGAAACGTCATGGCGCGTATACTATCCAAACCAATGCTAGACGTGGGCGTCTCTGGAGGATGGCTGCGCACGCTGTCTCCTATTGTTGCAGCAAGTGCTATGTAAACCAAGTCGACTGCATCCTTCCCCGTGCTTTTGCTGTTCGCCGCAGTGGTTGGGCCAGAGGTAGTGGATGGCTGGGAAGCTGTTATTGCTGCCGAAGCAGTAGCTGGCCCAGAAAGCAGTCCAATATGGGTATCCCGATTGATGCCGTTGACATGGGCTGCTCCCCGGGATTTTGTGCTGGCATTCAGACCGTTGACGCCAGGGACTCCATTGACTCCATTGATTTCATTGACTCCATTCATCCCGTTGATTGCGTTGACTGCATTGACTGCGGCGACCCCGTTGACTGTATGATTGCTCTGAACAGCGTGGGATAATGTCGGCTGCGTGTCTTGTACTGCACTCCGCTCTTCCAGGGAACGCTTCAGTTCTCTCCGGTCAATCTTGTCATTTGGTGTTCGCGGCAGGCTGGTTACGATATAGTAGCTCGAGGGACACATCCACGGCGCAAGATGGTCGCTCATGTGACGCCGGCACGCGGCTTCGACCTTGGCCTCGTCCACCGGCTGGCCGCTTTGAAGCACCAAAAACGCAGCCAACATGCTATTTTGCACAGCAATGACAGCTGCCTCGCGTATGTGGGCGACGCCGAGCAGGCACGACTCGACTTCGCCGAGCTCCATCCGGCGGCCGTTGATCTTGACCTGGTCCAGCGTGAGGCGGCCGAGAATCTCAATCTTGCGCTGGCCGTCGCTGGCCCACACTACTCGCGCCTTGTCGCCTGTTCGATAGAGACGGCCGAGCGTGTGATGTGTGACAAACGCTTGTGCTGTTTCCGCGGGGCGGTTGAGATAGCCGTAGCTGAGCTGGGGACCGCCAATGGCGAGCTCGCCGGGTACGCCGGCGGGCAGCTCGCGCACGACATCGGGCTGCGGGTCAATGATGACGATGATGGCGCTCGGGAGAACGTCTCCAATGATGCTCCCGCGGGTGGTGACAGACATGTACTCGGTGGCGACGACAATGGCGGTTTCGGTCGGGCCATAGCCATTGATGAGATGACGCGCCGCCGATTGACGGCCCTTCTTCTTCTCCTCAGCAACGTCGGTAACGGTCCCTGCGGGGCGGCCAAAGTTGTTCACGACCTGCTGGTGCAGCATCTCGCCGCCAGCGACAATAGTTTTCAGCGTAGGCAGCGCCTCGGGTCGTAGGATGACTGCGAGGCTGGACACGGTCGTCGTGGCCGTCGCGCCCAGTCGGTTGATGACGCTCTCGACGTCGGTCAGCACCAGGCTGCGCTCCGCCAGGCACAACGTGCCGCCGCGCAGCATGACGTGCAGCACGTCGAGCTGGTAGGCGTCGAAGCTCGGCAGGTTCATGACGAACCAGCGCAGGCGCGGGCCCGTGGGCAGGTGCGCGGCGCGGCGCGCGAAGCTGGCAATGGACGAGACCATGGCGCGATGCGGGACCAGGACGCCCTTTGGCTTGCCCGTCGAGCCGCTGGTGAAGATGACGTAGGCGATGTCACTAGGCGCCGGCGCAGACAACGCCCGCGGCACAGCGGGTGTCAAGATGCGGCCGGTCCTCCATGCGCCAACATTGTCCATGTCGATCCAGATGTATCTACTGGAGGACGGCTGACGGGCATTGCTGCTGGATCGCGCACTGGATGAGAACGGATCAGGCCCCCGACCGATAACGGGCACGGCGTTGAGATCGCCAAGAATCTCGTGCAGGCTGCTGGCCGCTCGATCGACAGCCATGGGACACACGGCGTACCCGGCCTTTAATATGCCCAGAATGGCAATGATAAGTTCAGGACACGTCGGCAGCAGGATCGGTACCGCGCGCTGCTGGTCGATCATTGGTTTCCAGTCGGCGTAGCGTTCGATTTCCACAAGCTCTTGGGCCAGCGCCACGGCTCGGATGTGTACCTCGTTGTAAGTCAGAGTCTCTATACTCTCAAGGGATGATTCCTCATCGCGATACAGATAATCGATGAGAATATTGTCTGGGCGACTCAGGACCTGCTTCTCAAATGCAGCATGAACGAGTGCTGCACTATCCGCGCCAGTACCGTCGCTGGTGGGCAAGCGACTCATTGTCTGATGGAGGCTCACGTCCCCTGATGACTCGAGCCCGATGCCGACGTTGAAGCGGCTGAGTAATGTCGGCGGGTGAGGTTGTGAGACCAAAAGAGATGTGGCCAGCTTGAGCAGATGAGTGGCCGCGTCGAGCGGACCGTGGCTGGCCTTGAGCCTCAAAGTCAAGCTGGTCGTGGATACGTCGCCATCGTGACCAACGACAAGCTGGAGTGCGCCGCTGAACCGCGAGATGGCAGCAACCATTCCGGCTTTCGACAAGGAAATGGAGAAATGATCGTTTTGTAAACTGTCCACGTATTGCTTGCTCACACGCTGCAAATTGAGTTTCGTCTCCATGGTGCCTGCAGACGACACATCGATGCTGATGAGGCATCCGCCTTCGGGCAGCTGCGCACAAAAGGATGGTTCCGTGGTGTCTGCGACTCCCGAGATTAATTGAGCGAAGCCGTCAAGAATCTCGTCATCATCTTCGGGCAGGCCGCCAAGGTAGGTCTTTACTTCGTGATAGGCAACTGTCGCTGTGTTGTTGTCCAGCACCTCTGTCCCGAAGTAGGGCACCTGCGTCAACCGCAGGGCCGGTTCAGCATGACCATTCATGGTCTCTGCTTTGTCCAATCTTTTTGAGTGTATTTGGTCAGAAAAGCTGAGTAAATCGTAGCAGGTATCAAACAACGCCAGTAAAAAAAAACGGCTGCAACAATTTGGTGTAGTACGGCAAAATGAATGTTGCGCAGACAGCAAGCAGCAACATGCTCCGGCGCTAGCCAAGATGGAGCAATAAACCTGCCGCTTGGGCACTTATTAGACAAGGATTACAATAAAGCTCTGGCGTGATTTTATTAGCTAGCTACGTAGAGACCAAAGCTACAGCGAAAACCACACGGCCACCTCAGAGGGTGTGATGTATGGCGCTCTTCGGCGCACGGATATTCTAGATGGCACACTGGTACACGCTACACGCTACGACGCTACGACGGTGGCTCCCGTCCTATTTTCGATGGCAGTTTCTGCAAGGCTTAAATGAGGTGGTTTTAGCTGATAATTGTCGCAAATGGATCATCTAACCCCCTTCGTACCACCATGAGACGAGGTGCATGATACAGAAGCATGCTTACGCTTCCATTATGCCAGAATGGTAGGTAACCTTAGGGACTTTTTTTTTTCCCTTTTCACTACGCACACACTCATGTTCAGTTGCAGTTGCATAAATTCAGCCAACAACAGGCGGAAAAAGTAAGCAAATCAGCTCACAGCCTTCTATATCAGCCAAGAAACCAACCAACCAACCAAAGCAGGCAGACCACAAGAGTCAGAGCGCTGGCAGGAGTGCTAGATAGACCCCAGAGAGACCCCAGAGGGACCCCAGAGAGACCCCAGGAGATATTACAGGGGTGCAACAAGGGGCAGGACAAGGATAAGGGGTAGCAAGGCGAAAGGAGCCAGGTAATCTGTAGGGCGTAAAAATTACGCTAGCAAGGGTGCTTCTTAGCTGCAAAAAAAAAAACAGGGTTTCGACAGCGGGTTGCCTGGCAGACAGGGATGCTGTTGGTTAGCTAAAAGAGGTGCGTGTAAAAAGAGATGTACTCGTATGGGACAGAAACAGCCGTCTCAGATTATAAGTGTTTTGGCACGATGGAAGCTATCGACCACCGTACGCGCTACCGTTCCTGTCCGCTTTTCCAGAGATTGGAATCTCGGTACCATTTTCTGTTTTCGATAGTCTTCGTACATACTTTAGCTACAGGGTGGGCCCAAGGGACGATTACCTGATACATGCCGGCATGCATAACCGTATTATCCTGGCCTCGATCGCTTATGCGAAGCGAGACGACGTGCCCGTAAAGATGCTTTTAAGCCGCGTCACATTGCAGGGCTAAACGGCAAGGCAGGGCCGTGCGTCTATAAATAGAACGGGAATTATAGTCGCGGCACGACACGGGAACTGTCCGCCTTGGGAAAGTGCTCACAGACTCAGATTCTCCGTGCGCCTATACGAAGTACGAAGTCGCTGTGTGAAACGAGCGAGTCAATGCACCGTTACAGGGTAGGAAAAAGAGACATTTCATAGTTATGCGATCTCTGAGACAGCCTCGTATGGCGTTTTATTCACGTCAAGCTGAAAGCCTCGCGGCGACTATTCTAATGGACCCAAATAGTCATACACCAGCGTCACCTGAATGCGCTTGTTGTCGCTATTGACCACTTCCACGTGCCGAACATAGCGCCGCTCCCCCTTGACAATTTTGAACCCGTTGGATTGCTTGGTCACAGTGTTGATGTCCGTCTGAATCGTCTCCATGAGAATGACACCGTCACCGTCCAGCAGCATGCCCTCGGCCAGCCACGCAGACGACAGGTCGGCTGTCTTGACCCAGCGGGTGCTGCCGCGGATCTTGCCAAAGATGGGAAAGGTTAACTCCTTCCACGTTCCGTTGACAATTCGATCTTCAGTGGTGTCGGGGAGCCCATTGGATGACCTGCCGTGAATCACGAGGTGGTCGACGCCGTTCTCGTTGGTCTGTGTGATTGAGAGAATGGCGCCAGACTTTACCAGCACCTTGCGCCACAGCCAACTGACGCCTTGGGCCTTGAGCATTTCATCATAGGGATCCGACAGAGAGGCATTCTATAGAGAATAGCAAGTCAGTAAAAAACCCCATCGCCAGGCTGGTGCCAAGGTTTCTTGTGAATGATCTCGGAAAACGCACCATACGCCATCGGCCGTCTAAATTGTGCAGGGTAACGCTCTGTGGTGCGGCCATGGCTGTTCGAGTGTAGAGGTGTGGAATCCGAAAACATAAACTTTACAATTAGTATTCAGCCCTGAAGATGCAGTTGTCGCTGTCTCGTCCATATTTATAGACACTGCGGAACCAGTCTCGTGGTCTATGCCATTTACGGAAATCATGGGCGTTGATTACTACAACCAATTTCGCTGATGCTTTGCGTAAGCCACAAGTAAATCAAAAATCTCTCCCCGTATTGCCGCCTGCATGATTCTATAAACAGGTATGTCAAGCTCGGGCACGTTGGGACGGTGGGACCCTAGTGTCAGAAGTTCAGGTAGCTCAGATGTAAGTTATGTTAATCATTCATGCAGATGTAGGTGCGGCTGATCGATCCGTGGCGTTTTTCTGTGGAACACGGCAAGCCTGACCGTTGACCCCTGTCTTAAGGCAGCCTTGTTACATTATACTCCGTGTACGGGAGTATACGGAGTAAATTTCAGATTTAAGGTTCACGCTTTGAAGCTCGTGTTGACGAAACAAACACCGCACCCTACCTCGTTTTGGGTACATCCAAGGAAAAAGGGCTTGACAGAGGACATGGCACAGGAAAAACATGGAATATTTAATTTGAAACGAGCATTGTCTTCAAGCTAACCCGGCCCCGGCAAGGGCCGAAGCAACTAGGCAAGTAAACTAGGCACACAGTACGGTTATAGAGAATTGGTCAGGGAAACAGGAACGCCACCCGTAGGGATGAGAACTGCGCCGAGCTTGGAATCAATTGGCCCCTCGGTGGGCAGGGCTTTACAGGTGTCGTATTGCTGTGCAAGGCGAGCTAGCACATAGGCACCTGTAGTGAGGGCAAATTTTTCTAACGCCATTGTTAGCCGATCTCTCCTAGTTGCTCTAAAAAGTAAAAAAAACGACAGGCAGATATGCTGGGGGTACTTACGACCTATGCAGACGCGCGGTCCTCCATTAAAGGGAAGATAATCCCAACCATGCGAACGATTTATCCAGCGATCCGGATTCCACTGCAACGCATCCGGCCCGTAGAGATCACGCCGGCGGTGCATCACGTAGGCGCTATACTTGAGCGACGTCCCCTTTGGCACAAAGACCGGCCTGCTACCGTCCGGGCCGCCGCCCGTGGGCAGCACAGTGTCCTGAATCGCCTCGCGCGAGTTGATGGGCACGGGCGGGTACAGCCTCAGCGTCTCTTTGATGACGTTTTGCAAAAAGGTACACTCTTTCAGCTGGGCGGCCGTGATGGTCTCGGGGGCGGCTGACGCCAAGCCGTGTGCGGCAAGCTCCTCGCGTAGTCTAGCCCATGCGTCAGGATGCCGGCCCAGCTCCAAGAGAGCAAAGGAGAGCATGCTCGTTGATGTATCGATCCCGGCAAATAGAAGTTGCACGAGAATGTCACGCACAAGCTCTCCGTCCTCTGTGCTGGATACGAGCTCTTCTGCAAAGTTCCTGCCTCTTCCTGCAGCGTCGCCCAGGTCTGACTGTAGGTTCAGTTTCTTGTCCGTCTTGGACTCTGCCTGGTTGATCCATCCGTTGGCGAGCTGCGAGAATGTATCGCAGGCGTCTCGGAACGGCTTCGAGGTAAACAGCCAGTACAGACTTCCAGTTTGGAGCCTCAGCCCGGCGATTGGCGCAATAGTGTCAAACGCCTCCTCCAGGACAGGCTTCGTGTGCAGGCCTTGCCGCTGCGCGCCGATGCTGCCACCGCAAAAGACGGCGGTGATGGTGTCAATATTAAGGCGACGAATGAGTGGCAGCAGGTCGCCTTGTTTAGCTCCGTCGTCATTGACATGGCTCATGGCGGACACAAAGTCTTGCACGCTCTTCTCCATGTACAAGTGACTGTATGTGTCCGCGTTGGCAAACATGGGGCGGAGAAGCGCCCTCGCCGTCGCCCACAGGCTGCCCTTGCCCTGATGGCTGCTGACGAGAACACCGCGGCCGAGCCACGGGCCAAGTGCCGGGTAGCGATTGCTGTCCATGTCCCAGTCGCGGAACTTGGTGCTGAGAACGGCCTTGATGGCGGCCGGCTCGGCGCAGATGATGGGCGGGCTGCCCCATTGGTTGTCCGTGTAGATGTAGCAGCCAAGCTCGGCGAAGCGGGTGGTGATGAGGTCGTCGAGAATGTTGCCCCGGTGCGTCACAATCTGCCACTTGCGGTCGAGTCCAAAGGGCAGCTTGTTGTACGCTAGAGTGAGTGGCTCGCAGTCGTGAAGACGAGCCAGCTTGTCGCGGGCATTTCGCTGCCGAATGGAGCGAGTGATGTAAAGAGCCACCAGCGTCGCTGCAATTGCAATGTACGCAGCGTGCAATGCCATGTTGTGCAACGAGATGCAACGATGAATTCTATGATGTGTTTTCAATGAGTATAGGAAAAGTGAACCATGGCCATTCGGAGGCTGCTTATCAACGACCAGTATTGATTGGTACGCGATTGGCTATCGACGGGTGTCAATAGTAGACAATAATGTCATGTCCACCACCGGCCGACGAGCGCGCCGAACCGGAAGCGAGTGCAACGCAAAAAAATAAATAAAAATAGAAATAGAATAAAATTACTTTGGACGGGATTCCGCATACGTCAATGCGACTGATTGTCTCCACCATGCCGGAGAGTTTATACGACTTGTTTGGCCTGAAACTTGGGCTCAAGATGCACGGCCTTTAAACCTGTCCTGTGCGAGACTAATACACCGGAATTGTCAAGTAAAAAGCGCAAAGAAGAAACAAGGAAGAAAATGAAATTAAATGAAGCGACGCGAAATAAGGAGCGGATAGCAAGGCCGACACACAGAACTCGCGGGCATCTCTCTCAAAGGCTGTTTTGGAACCATCCCCTAAATTCAACTTGATTACTCTAATATTTTGGATATCGATGTCGGCCCGATAAACTGATATTGAGCAACTCATTCCAACCCAACGGCATTGTGAAGAATTACCCTGGCACTCTCCTCCTTCTCGCACTATCACACTGCCTACTATTCAATATCCATTCACCTCCTCAGCAATGTCACCCAGCAAGACTCTAGACATGAGCACGCTTCCTACCACGCAGCGCGCTGTGGTTGTTGGCGCCGAGGGCAGCAATGTAGAGGTGGCACAGAGCATCGAGCTGCCCGAACTCGAGCCCGACGCAGTCTTGGTCCAGGTCGCAGCCGTCGCTCTCAACCCCGTCGACACCAAGATGCTGCACGGCTTCCTAGACGCCGGCTGCGTGCTGGGACTCGACTTTGCCGGCACCGTCGTCGCAGCTGGGCCGGACCAGCCCGCCTGGCGCCGCCTGGAGGTTGGTGATCGCGTCTTTGGCTGCACCGACGGCTCCGACCGGCGCAGGCCGCGCGTCGGCGCCTTCAGCCAGTTCACCGCCTGCCGCGGGTCCATCCTCATCAAGATGCCCGACTACATGTCCTTTGCCACGGCCGCCGCCATGGGTAACGCCATCTTTTCCTCAGGCTTTGCCCTCTTCCACTCGCTCCAGCTGCCGGGTTCCCTCACCGAGCGGGCGGAGCGGTCACAGTGGGTGCTCATCTATGGCGGCGCGACGGCGACGGGCACTATGGCGCTGCAGTTTCTGCGACGCGCTGGGCACAAGCCCATCGCCGTGTGCTCGGCCAAGCATTTCGACCTGGCCAAAGAGCACGGCGCGGTGGCTGCGTTTGACTATCACTCCGAGACGCACATTGAAGATATTCGGAAGCTGACAAACAATGCGCTCGGCTTTGTATTTGACTGTGTGACGACGCCGTCCAGCATCACGGCGTCTGCCGAGGCCATTGGAAGACTCGGCGGTCGCTACACGGCACTGGATCCGTTTGATCCGACGCTTATCAAGCGCAAGGCAGTCAAATCGGATTGGGTTTTGACGATTACGTTGATGGGACGCGGTTGTATCTGGCCTAAACCATTCTACTGCGAACCCGACGCGGCTCTGCTGGAATGGGGCGTGCAGCTGGCGGCGGTGGCAGAATCTGTGTTGGCTAAAGGTGTCGAGTCGCTCAAGGCACATCCCATACGCACTATGGAGGGAGGCCTCGAGGCAATTCCAGCTGGAATTGATGCCATTCGACAAGGCCAGGTTCGAGGTTTCAAGTTGGTGTACTCGCTATGAGTGTACGAATTGCTCGACATGCCCGAGATCGGCCTCTCGATACTCCGTTATTCAGCAGCTAGTATTGTAATAGGAATTTTTTTCAAGTTTCATAGAAGAAGCCCTCAGTGTACTTTCTACGATTGGTATCATTGAGCACACAAGATTTGGCCGTAGTGAGTCGCACCTGGCCACCCATTTTCTCTTTCTTTCATTCTTTGTTTTCTATTATTTTGAGCCAGCGCGCCATTATCACAGGGCTGAGAATGGAGCTTCAGTCTATAGTTTCACGTAAACAGGTTTCTCGGATATTGACTGTTCTAAATATGGAAGCAGACAGCCTAGACCAGCGTATTAGTCACATCACTGGCCCCGAGCGTCCGTCCAGTGTGATTGAGGTGGCTCAGGCTGACAAAAGACGCTGCCGCAACGGGGCGAGAATATGAGAAAGATAATTTGGTCTCCCGCAACCCCACCCGCACTGACATGTCCGATGGCGTGCATGACATGGTGCGCCCCTGCCTCAGTTCAGGGTGTGTCCCCATCAATGGATGTAGCAGAAGTGAAGAAGTGTATACTTTGTTTCAGGTAGTCAGAAAGGATTCTCGCCTATAGCCTTCCGGTTGAAGACGTCACTACTAGTAGGATGTAGTGTGGTACAGTGAGCATTGACAATCACAATCGTTTGTGAAGCAGCCCGGTTTTTACTTAAGCTGTCTTTCACTTCTTGCAATTACTTCAAATCACATCTGCTTCTGCTTCTTTAATAATTCTCTCTCACATCTGCCATCTCTGGTCAGGGCAAACCATGACCACGATCAAGATGGAGCCAATTGCCATTGTCGGCAGCGCCTGTCGTTTCCCCGGAGATGCAACATCGCCCTCAAAGCTATGGGACCTTTTAAAAAATCCCCGTGATCTGTCACACGACATTGACCGATTCAATGCTAAAGGATTCTACCACGAGAATGGGCACCATCACGGAGCAAGCAACGTGACGGCCGCCTACATGTTGGAAGGCGACCCCATGGAGTTTGACCCCCAATTTTTCAACATCCAGCCTGGTGAGGCCGAGTCCATGGATCCGCAGCATCGTCTGCTGTTGGAGACTACATATGAAGGTCTCGAAAATGGCGGTATCCCCATTGAAACCCTTCGCGGCTCTGACACGAGCGCGTTCATCGGTGTCATGAGCACCGACTACACCACCATGGTCTTCTTCGACAGCGAGTGCACACCCACCTACTCGGCGACGGGAACATCCAGGGCTGTCCTCTCCAACAGACTGTCTCATGCCTTTGACTGGCACGGCGCATCCATGACAATAGACACGGCGTGCTCGTCGAGTCTTGTCGCCATCCATCTTGCAGTGCGAGAGCTGCGTTCCGGGAGCTCGCGCGTCGCCGTGGCTGGCGGCACGAACCTAATCCTTTCGGCCGATCCCTTCATATCCGAAACAAACTTGGACATGCTTTCACCCCAAGGAAAGTGCCACATGTGGGACGCCCGCGCAAATGGCTACGCTCGTGGCGAGGGTATCAGTGTCGTCGTGCTCAAGACGCTGCGTGACGCGCTCGCCGACGGCGACCACATCGAGTCCATCATCCGCGAGACGGGCATTAATCAGGATGGCCACACCCCGGGTATTACCATGCCTAACCCTCAGGCACAGACGCGACTTATTCGGGATGTGTACGCGCGCGCTGGGTTGGACCTCAACAACCCGGCGGACCGGTGCCAGTACTTCGAGGCGCACGGCACGGGCACAAAGGCGGGTGATGCTGTCGAATCAAGGGCCATCCACGATGCCTTCTTCCCTGATACAGAGAGTGACCAGACGCTGCAACAACCACTCTATGTCGGCTCTATCAAAACTATCATAGGACATACTGAAGGAACCGCAGGCGTGGCAGGCGTGCTGCGCGCCTCGCTGGCCCTTCAGAACGGAACGATACCCCCTAATCTGCATTTCGAGTCGCTCAACCCGGAGCTAAAACCATACTACGGCAATTTACAGATTGCGACCGAGGCTACTCCTTGGCCGAACCTCCATGGCGGCGTGCGTCGCGCCAGCGTTAATAGCTTCGGATTTGGAGGAGCAAACTCGCATATTATCCTAGAAGCTTACTCGCCGAGCTACCGATCTGAGGCACAAAGCGATAACATACCCAGCTCTATTGTTTCACCCGCATCAGATTCTTTGCTCACCTCGAGTACTGTATTCAACCCCCTTCCGCTTCTGTTCTCAGCGTCGTCGGACAAGACCCTGCGCAAGCTCGTGAAGCACTACATCGAGCATATCCGTGAACATCCAGAAATCGACTTGGCGAATTTAGCATGGACATTGTTCAAGAACAAAAGTGCACTCAACGTCAGGCTGGCTGTTCCCGGTTCAACGCCAGAGAAATTGACGGCAGCATTAGAGAGCGTCCTGAGCCAGCCAGCCGGCGACGCAAAAAGCCCCATCACTCGTGTGACATCTCAGCCCAGGCGCCTTTTGGCTGTGTTTACCGGTCAAGGTGCGCAGTGGGCCACAATGGGGCGCCAACTCATACTGAGATCAAAACAGGCAGAGGCAATAGTCGACCGCCTCGACGCCGCCCTTGCTGCTCTGCCAGAGGCGTACCGACCGACATGGTCCCTGAAGGAACAGATTTTGGCAGACAAGAAAGATTCACGCATTGAAGAGAGCGCTGTCTCGCAGCCGCTGTGTACTGTTGTCCAGATTATTTTGGTCGACTTGATTCGCGCTGCCGGCGTTGACTTTGACGGAGTGGTGGGACACTCGAGCGGCGAGATTGGGGCTGCCTACGCGGCAGGCTTCATCAGCGCTGATGACGCCATCAAGATTGCCTATACGCGAGGCCTATGTTCTCACTTGGCCCAGGGTAAGCAAGGCGAAAAGGGCGGCATGATTGCGGCGGCCTTGACGCACCCGGACGCGGAGGACCTTTGCCAGAATGAGGCTGCGATTGGTCGCATTTCGGTGGCGGCCTACAACTCGCCGACCAGCGTCACACTTTCAGGCGATGCAGACATCGTCGATCAAGTGGCCATTGTGTTGGACGACGAAGAAAAGTTTAACCGCGTCCTCCGAGTGCAAACGGCCTATCACTCTCACCACATGGGGCCTTGCGTCGGTCTGTACCGCGAAGCGCTGGCAGCCTGCAACATCAAAATTCTCACGCCGACTAGGCCGTGCCCATGGTTTTCTTCAGTTTATGGCGGCAGTACAATCACTGTTGCAGACGACTTGGCATGTGAGTATTGGATACGGAACATGGCTCAGCCTGTTCTGTTCTCCGAAGCTGTCACAGCCGCCTCCCAGACAGGCCCGCAGGATGCCCTCGCAACGTGGGCAGAGATTGGCCCACACCCTGCACTCAAATCACCAGTGCTGGAGACTCTCAAAAGCCTGGGTTTGACCAAAGTGAAATACAGCGGTACCTTGAGCCGCGCAGCAGATGATGTGGATATGGTGGCCTCGTTCCTGGGCTGGCTGTGGTCTGTCTCTGCCCAAGCCGGCCTAGAGCTGGACCGGTACGCACGCCAGTTCTCTGTCGACAAATTAGCCTCCATTCGCCATCTTCCGTCCTACCCGTGGGATCACGATCACTCGTTTGAGTTTGAATCGCGCAAGTCACGCGCCCACAGACTGAGAGAGACGCCCTGTCATCCTCTTCTTGGCGTTCGGGCCGATACCTGCGGTAACAATGAGTACCGTTGGGAGAATTTTCTCTCGACCGAAGAGCTGCCGTGGCTCACGGGCCATCAGATCCAAGGCCAGATGGTGGTGCCTGCAGCCATGTTCCTCATCATGGCAGCCGAGGCGGCCACGCTGGCTGCTGCGTCCTTGGGCCTCCAGGTACGCCTCATCGAATTGCACGACTCGATTATCCACCGAGCCTTGGTCTTGAACGAAGACAGGCCGGCGGAAACGCTGTTTTATCTTTCTGGAGTGGAAATCACTTCGTCGCCTGACCAAGGGTCGATACTGTCCGCCCACTATCACTGCGATGCTGCCATGACCAAGTCGTCCAGTCGCCTAACCAGCATCGCCAGCGGCAAGGTGAAGTTATTTATGGGTGGCCACAGGTCACAAACACTACCAGCCCTTGCCCAAGGTCAGGGCCAGCTAGACGAAATTGATGTCAATCACTTCTACGATAATTTGCGCACGATTGGATATGACTACAGCGACGCGTTTCGCGGCATCGCTTCTCTCAAGAGAACGACCAATCTTTCCACTGGAACTATTTCGGCACCAAGCGCAACTCAACCGTCTACTTCAGCGAACTTCGTGCCAGTCCACCCCGCGGTGCTCGACGTTTCCTTCCAGGCCGTCTTTGCTGCTCTTAGCTACCCTGGAGATGGCAGACTCCAGACGCTGCAAGTTCCAACAACTATCAAGCGTCTCTCTATCAGCCCGGCCACTTTATCCCCTGAATCTGTGCCTGCAGATGGATTTACTTTCCGTGCAGTATCGTACATGCTGGACCGCACGACTATATGTGGTGATATCGAAGTCGGCGTTGCCGGTTCAGGGCAAGCAACATTCCGCGTCGAAGGGATGACGGTGTCTCCAGTTTCACCGCCAACAGCACAAGATGATAAACATATGTTTGCTGACATGGTACTTTGTCCTGCAAACCCAAGCAGCGCACTGCTAGCGAAGCTGCCCGAAGAGCTACATTCGGATGCTTTTACAAAACCACTATTGATGAACGGTGGCCCTGTGTTACAGGACGATTCTTTGCCCAACGGGCATGCAACAGATATATATGTCTCAGCCAGTGGGGACACTTCGCCGGATAACGCTGCCTCGGTCAGCGTGACTTACTCGACGAGTGACCACGCTTCGACTAGTGGAAGTTCCTTGGCAAATGATGATGCTTCCATCAATGGAGATTCAGTGTCTGGTAGCCATCATGCCGATAAAGTACGCAGCTATCACGTTGTGGCTAGTTTGCTGAAGCAGATAACGGATCGATACCCAAAGGCAAAAGCATTGGAAAGAACGACAGACAACGCAACCGAAATTCTCAACCTATACACAGCGACTGGTGGCACGCTGTCGTCATACGCGCTGGATGGTATAGATGAGCAAGAATTCACAACATTAGCTGACTCGCGAGAGGACGGTTCTTCTCTCAAACGAGTATCGTTCCAGCTGGAAAGCCCTTCGTTCCTGGAAACAACCACCGGTGGCGAGTACGACGTGGTGATATTGCGAGACGGTCACTCGACAGAAAAAGAGACCCTGCAACATGTGCGACATCTTGTTCGGCCTGGCGGTTATCTGCTCTTTATTCATCAACTCAGCAACCAGGACTTGACCGGGTCCTTGAAAAACCTGGCGACGTGGAATGACAGACTCGTTGAGGCTAAATTTTCAGGCATTGAGACTCAGAGCTACACAAGTGGTGGTATCTTCTCCATCATGGCTACCATGGCAACCGATGATGCCGTTAATGCTCTTCGCCAGCCGCTGCTGTCATCTGGTGCCAAGATACCGAAGCTGCTCATCATTGGTGGTGACACGACTATTACAAGCATTCTCATGGGCCAAATTCAAGCTCTACTAGCACCATTTTGTCAAGAAATTGCGATTGTGAAGAGCCTTGCTCATTTGGAGGAGTCGTCCCTAACAGACAGGCCCTTCGTTCTTAGTCTGACTGAGCTCGACCATGACTTCTATCGTTACTTGAGCGAAACGACATTTACCAAACTGCAAGAGCTGACTGCTCGCTCTGATCGACTGATTTGGGTGGTGTCCGGGACGCAAGGACGTAACCCTTACGCCAACATGATCAAAGGAACGCTTCGTTGTCTCATCGAAGAATGCTCCCACCTTGTCACCCAGATCCTGGACATTGGAAACGAGATTTCGGACGCAGTTCAGTTCATCTCCGACGCCGTCGTGAGACTGCATCGTCTTCACTCCTTCGAGAACCCCACCCAGAGGCTTTGGTCCCACGAGCCGGAGCTGCATCTACAAAACGGACAGTCATTCATCTCGCGCTACATCCCGAACAAAGACCTAGACTTGGGTTACAACTCTCTTCAGCGCCAGGTGCAAGTCGATCTTCTTCCAACCACTGAAGTTTTGCAATTGTCTTCAGCCAAGTCGTCGCTCTCACTCGAGAGACTGCGCATTGCAGCTCCGCCTTCAATGCAGCTACCAAAGAATGAACTGTCGACCGAGATCACTGTTCACTATTCTTTGTCTGTATGCGTCCATGTACCTACGCTAGGATGCTTGTATCCCATTACTGGCAGGGACGTCCAAACCGGGCGTGTTGTTGCGGCGCTGTCCACTGAAAACAGGTCTCGCGTTTCAGTTCACAAGGCGACCTTGGTACCGCTTGTCGGTCTGTCGGAAGACCAAGAACGATTAGTACCCGAAAGGCTACAAGACTTCTTCCACGCGGCAACTATCATGCAGCGATGCCCCGCTTTCACGAGCGTGGTAATACACGAAGCATCGGACACGCTGGCACAGCTCCTTGTCGACACGGGCAGCCAATCAGGAGTGCGGTTCATCTTTACAAGCAGTGACACCACTAGATGCGAGGAGCGCCAAGAACAAGAGTGGAAACTCATTGCTCCCCATGGCTCAACTCGTCAGCTTAGCGACGTTGTGGAGTCTGATACGTTTGTGTGCGTAGACTGCACCGAGACTGGCTCTAGCTACAGCTTGGCCTATTTGGGCCTTGAGATCCCGTCTGGCATAACAGTGCTGACCGCGATTGACTTTGTTCGCCCTCAGAGTTACAAGTACCACAATGTCGACGACGATTCTACGCACCGAACTCTAAAGGCCGCCATCGAAAAGGCTACTTCTTTAGTGACAAAGAAGGAAGACCAATCTGATCGCACAATCCAGATTCAAGATTTGCCACAGGCTTTTGATTTCGGTGTCCCGGCCAAGGTAATCTCTTGGATCAGCCAGCTCCCCGTCTCCGCCACTATACTGCCCGCGCTGGAGGAGTGCCACTTTCGTCCCGACAGGACATATTTCCTCGTTGGAATGGCAGGCAGTTTGGGTCTCTCGACAGTTTCTTACATGATCTCACGAGGAGCGAAACATTTCGCATTGTCCAGTCGCAACCCGCAGGTGGACGCTACGTGGATTGCATCACAGAAAGCCAAGTACGGGGCTACTGTCAACACCTTTGCACTGTAAGCTAAAGAACGTGAGAAACAAAATTGGTGGAAGCTAACGATGATGTACACAGTGACATTACGGACAAAGAGGCCCTTGCAAAGACAATTACAGCTATCAAGGAAACCATGCCCCCCATTGGGGGAGTAGCCAACGGCGCTTTGATCATTGAAGACAGCCTGTTTATGGACCTCACGTACGACAGGATGGTGAGAGCACTGGGTCCCAAGGTGGACGGCAGCCGCTACCTTGACGAGGCTTTCGCCGAAGATGACCTCGAATTCTTTATTCTCTACTCTTCCTTGGTCAGCATCGCCGGAAACACGGGACAGCTTGCGTATGCTGTGGCCAACAGCTTCATGGTGAGCCTGGCCCATCAGCGCCGCCAACGGGGCCTCGCCGCCTCCGTCATCAACCTCACCGGCGTCAGCGGCATTGGGTTCATTACGCGGACGGGCCACAACATCATCGCGCGAAGCAAAGCCTTGGGATATGACATTATCTCCGAGAGCGACTATTGCTACATTTTCGCAGAGGCGGTCCTGGCCAGCCCGAGCCAGTCGCCCTACGGACCGGAAGTGTCGTCGAGTCTGCGCTACGTCGACCTGGCCAACGACAAGGTAATCCCGCCGTGGGCGTACGACGCCAAGTTTGGACACTACCTACTCGACCGCCAAGCGCCCGCGAGCGACGCCGCGTCAGGCGACGACGCGGATAGCAGTGGCCGATTGAACTTGGCGGCGCTGCAATCCATGGCGCCGCAAGAGTGCTTTGACACGATCTTGCGTGCATTCCAGATTGTGGTGCAAAAGTTACTGCGATTGCCAGCTGGGCAGCCGATTCCGCCAGACACTTCGGTACTCGACCTGGGTGTCGACTCACTGGTCGCTGTCAAGATGCGCCAATGGTTCCTGAAGGAACTGCAGGTCAACATGCCAGTCATGAAACTGATTGGAGGCGCTACCATTTCTGAAGTTGTGTGGTCGGTAGTACACCAGGTACTGCCACAGAGTGAAAAATAAATGTACAAGAATAGTGTGTTAATAATAGTTGTTGTCTAGCTTGGATGAGTGTGGTTGGCCTGTACACTAGCATTGTACCAGATTGAACACTAGGCCGCATGGGCGAGTTATGTTTGTTATATTTTTTCCTTAATTTTATACACCGCGATCAACTTACCTAATGAAAAGCGTTCCGTTTTCGAGTGAACCAAAATTGGCCAATGCCCTCTAGGCTGTAAAAGACACGCCGGGTCGGGTAGCTGGCTACTGCGTGGAACTAAATAGACTGTGCGAGACGCGCGAGCCGCCTACTGGAGTTGAGACAGAGATAATTCAGTTTTTTTTATAGGAATTATACTTCAGCTCTGTCTTTGCCAAGCTCGGGGCTGTGCAGCTGAAAATGTCAGCTCTAATGTGCCATGGTACAGCCGCATTGTTGTACATAATAATTATGAACTGCACGACATGCCCCGCGATCCAGCCTCCCGCTTCACCCCGCCTCAATCTGCCCCGCACATCAAAAGGCCAGCAAGACAATAGCATTACGCCAGCTGCCAGCATATAGAGAGCCGCTTCTGTTTTTCCTTGCTCTAGTCCTCAGCACGTTCAAGTAACTCACGAGAAAAGTTCAAAGATCTGAAATCATGGCCGCCGTGACACAGAAGGCGCCGCAGGCGCCGCCGCTTTTCAACCACACCCCCGAGTCCATCGCCAGCATCGCCGAGGACCTCGCTACACGCGCCAAGGCCATCATTGACAAGGTCGTTGCAGAGACCACTGTCGAGAACGCCACGTTTGAAAACACGCTCAAGCCTATTCTGCAGGCGGACAATATCACGGACCCCATTGGGGGCATCATCTGCTTCTACCACTATGTCAGCACGGATGCCGCCCTCCGTGAGGCTTCGGTCAAGGCCGAGGAGATGTTGTCCGAGCTGGCCGTTGAGCTTCGAATGCGCGAGGACATCTTCCAGCGCGTCAACACCGTCTACCAGAACCGCGAGGCTGCTGGTCTGGACCCCGAGGCTCTGCACATTGTCGAGGACGAGCATAAACAGTACAGCAACAACGGTCTTTTGCTCCCGGCCGGCCCCGCGCGTGATCGCTTCAAGGAGATCCAGCTTGATCTCACCCGCATCACTATTGAAGCCAGAAACAACGCCAACAGCGAAACCGGTGGTGTTTTCTTTACCCCCGAGGAGCTCGCTGGCGTTCCCGAGACGGCCGTCAACATTTCTGAGCTGGAAAAGGGCACCGGGGACAACGAGGGCAAGGTCAAGGTCGGCTTCAAGCCCAATGTCAGCGTTCCCCTCATGGAGCATGCCACTCGACCCGAAACCCGTCGCGACTACTACATTGCCAAGGAAAACAAGGTACGTAGACTCGCTCGTTTATTTCCGCCAGCATGCTAATCGTTGAAACAGCTGAACATCAACACCCCGCTCTTTAAGAAGATTCTCCTCTTGCGAGATGAGGCTGCCAGACTTGTAGGCTACAAGGATCACGCTGACCTTAAAATCTCCGAGAAGATGGCAAAGACCTCGGCCAATGTCAACAGGTTCCTCGCAGACATGCAAGTTCGTGCTGGAGTGGGTTTGAAAAGCGACCTTGCTCAGCTTCTTAAGCACAAGAAAGCTGAACATGAAGAAAGTGGCCTTGAATTCGACGGTGAAATATACTCCTGGGACGTCAATTATTACGAGCGCATCCAAAAGGAAAAGGAGTATAGCGTAGACGAACAAGCGATTTCTGAATACTTTGCCCTGTGGCCTACCTTTAACGCCATGCTTGCCATCTTCCAGAAGCTCTTTGGCCTGCGCTTTGAGGAGCTAGACGAGGCCGCACGCGCCAAGCTGAGCCCGACCGGCAACGCCAAGGACATTATCTGGCACGAAGACGTCAACCTGTACGCCGTATGGGAGGCCGACGCGACGTTCATGGGCTACCTGTACCTGGACATGCACCCGCGCGACCACAAGTACAGCCACTACGCCAACTTTGGCATCGGCGCCGGCTCGACGGACAACAGCGACGGCCGCCACCACCCCTTCACCGTGCTCGTGTGCAACTTCCCCAAGCCTACCAAGGAGAAGCCGGCGCTGCTGCAGCATAGCGATGTGGTGACGCTGTTCCACGAACTGGGCCACGGCATTCACAACCTCGTCTCAAAGACCAACTACACCGCCACACATGGCACGCACGTCGCGCGCGACTTTGTCGAGGCGCCCTCGCAGATGCTGGAGCACTGGTGCTGGGTGCCGCGCGTGCTCAAGGCGCTGTCGTCGCGCTGGGACACCAAGGAGCCCATCTCGGACGACCTCATCGCCAACCTCATCAGGACCAAGAATATCAACAGGTCCATCTTTTACCTGCGACAGCTCGTCTACAGCACGTTTGACATGCTGATCCACGGGCCCGAGTCCCACGAGGCCCTCGAGGCCATGGACCTGGCCAGGGTGTGGAACGAGCGTAGCGTGGGTGTGTCGGGCATCAAGGGACCCGCGTCGATCGGATACGGCCCGTGAGTAACCTCTCTCTCCGACTTTTGTATCGATACATACTGACCAAGGCGTGCAGGCACTGGGGCGAGGGCTTCAACAACGTTGGCCACTACATTGGCGGCTACGACGCCGGGTACTACGGCTACATGTACTCCGAGGTCTTCTCGGCCGACATGTACTACACGGCCTTCAAGGCCGATCCGCTCGACTCGGAGCAGGGCCACCGCTACCGCCACATCGTCCTGGAGCGGGGCGGCAGCAGGCCAGAGATGGACCTGCTCAAAGAGTTTCTGGGCAGAGAGCCCAACTCGGACGCCTTTTTCGAAGACTTGGGCCTGGCTTGAGCTGACAAAAGTAGCAAGTACATGGGGGGTATGAGGGGGCGTTGTTGAATGGTTTCATACATAGGAGTAGGTATCTTCTTTGTCTCGCTTCAAACAGAGATGTTGCTATTTTGAGTCGTCGTGGTGCCTCGGCCGACATGCCGATTGTGAACCCCCCGCGTAAGCTGCCTACTGCCAAGCATCAAACTTGCTCAGCCGCTGCCAGGACATATCCACCGCGATGCGTCAAGCTCTAAAAAATCAAAACTGCAAAAGGCCCCATGTTGATTTCAAATTTCTTTCTAGAAATTGTCAAGCCAGCAAGGCACTTTTTATCACTTGGTAAACTCTGGCTAATCTAGGGAGTGGAAATGTACGTAGGGCGTTTCGCACAGCAAGTGCTAGGATTGTGGGTGGATCTTTAGCGGCCTGTATTTATATTTTATCGAGGTTCTATAGGGGGATCAATTACATAAAGATGTATAGTTGGGCATCAAGTAGGGCCTTCGAAGTACCCAAGTCAGGCTGTCCCTCACTGTGGACGACTGGCTGGGGGTCATCCTGCACGCCACTGCGGCGTGCTTGACCTCCGCCGCTGACGCTGTACTATAAAAACAAACGTTATTGGGCAGACGGGAGGGCAGACTTCAAGGCAAACTCAAAGGCGGATTTCAAGGCAGGCACATTTGTTGACAGCCCACCTGCACATCCAGGAGGCTGGCATGCATTCACAGCCTCATATTTAATGGCGACGTACACTTTTGCTGTATGTACATGATGCAGCATGGCTTGACGAAAATAAAATAAATGAAATCGCAGCCTTTTATCACACAGTCGTCGCTTTTCCATGCATTTTTACGATTTGCCCGTCAAAGTCGTGCTGATAAATTCATATCTTCAGGATTAATCACCATGGATAGAGCTGAAATGGATATTTTTTCAAGCAACAGAGAGCCGCTCGGGCAAAGATCCATCTGTACTGATTACTTCCAAGCCAGGACTCAGGATTATCACAGTGAATGTATTTTTCGCTGCATTCGACGGGGGGGACGATTTTACGCCACTGATATCCCTGTCGGTGAAAACGAAGCAGCGCTAGGGCTGGATGTCTTTGAAAAGTCATCGCGGCCGTGGTGGAAGCAGTTTTCGTTATATTCCGCTGTAACAGTTCAGCAAGTTCAGGTAATGTTTAGAGTCAGCGCGCCTAACCTTTGCCTGATATATTGATGCTTTTGTAGATGCGTTTTATGAACATCGAGCCGGCTGGAATCAGCGTCTGTATTATGCCCCTTGACTACACCGACGACATGCAAAACCTAAACCAGGCCATCAAGAGAGAACTACAGGATGTCGAACGGAGTTGTTGCGGCATCGATATAGAGGGTAATGCTGAAGAGGGCCGTGGTTGTGCGAACGAGGCCTATGATGAGGATGCTGGCCTTTATTGCAAGATTCAGCAATCTCGAAAGCTTCGGCAAATGCATACCGAATACAAGTGGCTTCCATCTACTCTAAAATACTGGTGGCATAATGGCATTGATGCCAGGGGTTTGCGGTTTTTACGCACCGCGGGATTCGTATATTCTTACGAGTGAGTTCCAATTTCATGCCACACCAATCTTGTCAGTTGGTAATCTTGGCCTCAGAGGTTTGCAATACGACAAATACGACGACGCTGCCTCTCCATACGGCAGATCAATTAACGCAGTTCTTTTGGTCGAGGGCTGGAATATACGATATATTCTCATACTCACCGGCCTAACGATTCTGGGCAGCGCGTGTGTTATTACAATCATGGCTGCTCGGACCGGCAGTATTGGAAACGCGCTCACGGCTGGAAGCTATGCCTGTGGACTTGGTGGCACATTGATTGCGGTTCTCACTCTGCTAAGTGCTTTGCTTCGATAGCGTCATACTTCAGCACATGGACGAAAATGGTAAGCGGCGTGGCTATTGAGGTTACTCGAAACTTGCTTCCGTGTCAAGGGCGGTGACGGGAGCCTTCAGGTTCGAGTTTTTGTAAGACATTGACTTTGCGTTGAAAGCTTTCCCCGGCCAGCTGAAGTTCTCGTGTGACGTTGGGCAATTTCTGTGTAGGAGGCTGCCAAAGCAAAAAAAAAAGGGGGAGGTGAAGCAGTTCTACCAGGCGTCCTTTTTTAAAGTAGCACTAGTTCCCGGCATATTGTTACGCCGTAGCCGTTTTACCAGTCTTGGTCCTCGTTTCCGCAGCGACTCCATCTCTCCCAAGCTTGTGTCTACGCGAACAAGAGACACTAAAATATGCTAAAGGATGCAATCATTGTATGACCTTTGGTGGCTTCTGCGATCATGGCGAAACCGTTTTATTCTGAAGCTTTATAACCTTGTATTTCGCAACAATGATCGTGCGGAAACTCCATTTGCGAGCTTGGCAGAGCTGGAAAGATTACCAGCTACAGCTTTCCCTGGCTCGACGGCGATATTCTTCCGGGCCCGACCAGGCGTCATACTAAAAGCTGCCGTTAAGATTGGTGAAGACCAGGTCATTCGCAAGCGACAGAATGTTGACAGTTGTTTTAGTATTGAGGAGCAAGTTCTGCGCAGGCTAGGCCCGCATTCGAGAATCATTAGGTATAGTAAAAGCTTGTTATACTCTTACTGTCAAACCTGTGCATACTTTCTTATACGATTCAAGATTCTTAGGTCCTCACCCTAGTGGTCTCCTCCTGGTTGAAGCAAGCCATGGGAATCTCCAATGCTATCTACATGAACATAATGCTTCCATTCCATTCTGTCTCCGTCAGAAATGGTTTATCCAGGCTGTCGAATCTATCGCTTTTATCCACAGCCGAGGCGTTATACATAGTGACTTACGACCTGAGAACTTCCTCATCCACGGTACTACTCTTGATTTATGGCTTTGTGACTTTTGGCGGTTCCACATGCGAAGAGCTTGCGCTCTCCGCCAAGAAACTTCCAGACTCTGGGTTTTTCAACCCGAAGCTACCGTGGGAACCAACCTTTACGGTTGATATATTCAGCCTCGGATCCGTTCTATATGCCATCGTTAAAGGACACTGGCCGTTCCGTACAGGTACAGGAACCTTTGCCTCTACAGAAGAAATGGAGGAGTACGAAGTAAGTGTGGACGCTTGCTTTGCAAGCGGAGAATTCCCAAGCGTTGAGGGACTATTTGGAGGGGATATAATACTGGGCTGTTGGGATGGAACGTTCTCGCAGGCGTCAGAAATCATGGCCGCCGTTAACAAACTGGAGTCTTAACTAGCGGGCTGCGACAATCAAATATTGTTGTAAAACTATTTAATAGAGCTCATGACTGGACGCTGTGGTGTTTGTACACGCAGGAGCTAGGCAGCCACACGTTGGGCGGCGCGGATACTTGCCGAGAATACTCGACCACGGTGTGCAGAAGTCAACTAGCATAGTAAAACATGAAAACTTCCTGGCTTTAAATGGGGGGATTTTCTTCCACCAGAAACTCCCCTCACTCAACTGAATTGCGACAGCCACAGCCGGTTTACCCCGCCTCCGAAGAGAGGGACGTCTGGGTATCAGGCAGAGTGGCTGATGAAGGGGGGATTCTTTCTTTGTGGTAGATGTCCACTTTTCAATCGCCCTTTGCAGCCTCATCTATTTCGGTAACTTCTCTCTCTCGCGGTTTGTTTTCTCCGAGGCGCCGAGCCGGGCAGCATGCTGGTTGTAGGACTGACTCTGTCCACCAGCCAAGCCTAGGCACTATATTCAGTCTTCATTCCACGGGCACAAAACAAGTTGAACAATTGGCCAAGCACCCTATTCAGCCCCCTAGTAAAACCGACGATCCGTGGCGGGCGCGTGTTTGCCGTCTGCGCTGACAAAGTGGCCGAGCGCCTCTTGCTGACCGCGCCTTGTACATGACAAAAAAAGCGCCACCACCGCCAAGCGAGGCATTCTTACCGCTTGCTGTGCAGCTTGGCATTTGCCAGGGGCTTGTTACGTAAATATTGATGACAATGCGCGCGCGCCCGGGGGGGCCAAGCGGCATGGCAAGATCCGGCGTATTGCCCAAAAGCGCCATCGTCCGTATCATCGTCGTTTATCCCTTCAATGAGAGCTTGTGTACCATTCTGTCCCTACCCGCAACGCCAAGCATTCCCGCAAAAAAAATAAAAACCTCCTTCAGCCTCTGCCAAGGGACCCCAATAAGGCAAAGTTCGAATTTTCTATTCTACTGTAGCAGTGCCCGAGGACAGTAATGCCTCCTCTTGATCGAGTCGTCCACGGCGGCAGCTCATGAAGGACAACTACACGAGCCATCCTGAGACTGCGCGTAATTCATGATTTTACTATAGGGTGTGATTCCCTGTGGGGGAAACCTGATTCTCGGAAAGCAGCCTCGATTCCCCCGCCTCAGACTAATGCCGCCCTGTTTCTTCAGTTTTCCAAAACCGGCCAGCGACGCGGGTGGTTTTGGGTGCGACAGGACCATCGGCGAACAAGTCTCCGAACCTGATGGGGGCCGCAATATTGCAGCCCTATCGCATGCGCTAGTTAATTTGAGTTTAATTTAGACTGATGCGGGCCTATTCAAGCCAAGGCTAGTGCAACGGGTCAGAATGTCGGCGTATTTGACGGACATCTCTGCATACGATCCGGCAGTATCCTATTGCAGGACTAGGTCTTACATGTTGTTTGGCTGGGCAGTGTTGGTGTAAATTGAGCTGAATGAAGAAAAGCCACAATGCAAATCAACTGCCGACATTGGGATCCAGAAGAGTCTATTCGCCGAGCAACTGTCCACCGTCATCATCCTCTTTTCTGCCTCGTCCGAGCTGGACGGGCTACGCAGCAGACGGTCCAGCGTCAAGCTGGTGCATGGAACAGGTAGAAAGAGGAAATCTCATCTTCACGTGGTCAAGCACAATGTTTTTCTATAAAGCTTCATTGTTTTCTCCCTTTTCTCAACTGAAGATTTCTTAGCCAGGCACAGCTTCGCAGCAGTCAACACAACGACTCCAAACCGCGAGCCTACACTTCTGCTCCCTCTCTTTGCTCGTTTGAGCACCACACAAAATCAAGACCAAAGTTTCGCTCATCATGGTCGCCATCGAACTTCTCCTCGTGGCTCTGGCCGCCTGCGCCAAGGCCACCCCCGTGGACTCTGCACCCGCGCCGGCCGCGACCGAGTGGACGGGCCTCGACGTCGCCCTCGACCTGAGCGGCATCGACGCCAAGGCCTTTGCCGACCCGTCCAACTGGCAGCAGGACAGCAGCAACGAGACGGCCGTCGACGAGCGCGTCTCGCCCAACCCCGCCGCCGAGGGCGAAGTCTCCATCCTGTCCGGCCCCTGCTCGCAGGGCACCTGCCCGGACTACAAGGCCCCCTTTGACCTCGTCTACACCTTCACCGCCGTGCCCGTGCCCCCGGACCCCAACTGCCCCGGCTGCCCGCCGCTGACCATCTTCTCGTCCAACTCGGACATTCGCGTCAACGACTGCGGCAAGTGCCTGCGCAAAAAGGTCGGCAGCAGCCTCGGCGGCTCCGTCGCCGGCGGCTGCTACAACTTCAAGGCCTGCGGCCGCGACCAGGTCATCTGCGTCGACCCGGGCAAGAGGCGCGCCCACCGCATTTGGAAGGACAAGGGCCACAAGAAGTGCTACAAGATGAAGGTCGAGGGCCTCGGCGGCTGCGGCTTCGTCAAGTCCCGCATCATCCTCCACCCTGACGGCCAGGTCCCTTGCAACTGGTAGATGCTCTAGTCGCGGGGCCTTTTTGCCTGCGGGCAAGATGTCAAATACAGCTCTGAGACGAGGAACTTGAATAGTTTGGAATAGGTCGTTTAGGAATTTAAAGGGTCCTTTACCTGTTCATCGCTATACACGCCGTGCAAGTAGACTCAACCAATAGGACAATATACGTTCGGCAACCTTGACAAATTTCTTTCTTCCAATATCATGTTAAATTTACAAGTAGTTTCTACTCGGGTACGCACGATTTTGTACTGTTCTTGAGTATTGTGGTTGATAAAGTTGGAGCAGTAGGTTGGCGTGCAACCCCAACACAATCGGCCACTTACATCCAGGCTGGTTTGTCTGGCAGCCGATTGGATAGCCACGCAGAATAAAAAATGCACAGGTGGGCAGAAATCCTGTTTAGCAAATATAGAAAACTGCATCGCATGCTTTCTCAGCCCATAAGCCCCAGCATTCACCAAAATGGGCAAGGCTGTGGTCCTGTTGGGCTCTGCGCGAGAACCACATGGCGCCACTCTTTCGCAAATGCTCAACAAAAGTTGGCGTATAAACAGAGACGTATTTCACGTGCGTTGGGAATTAAAACCTGCTGTTGAAACCTCGGTATTAGCTGATGTGAGATAGTTTGCCCCTACAATATGTCTATTACGTGTGTGCAGGAGGGTAAATCGGGCCACGCAAATCGGACCATGTTGCCTCTGTAGGTTCGTTTGTATATATAGAGGCGGCTAACTGTAACCCAATTCCGAGATATACAAACTGCTCAAAACGTCTATACATATATTCATATGAGCTGCGCAACTATGGGGAGTATTGAAAAAACAGCTGCGGCCCCGCGAGTTCACATCGCCGACCAGCCAATGACTCTCTCCAATTGGTATCAACACATTAATTGGCTCGACGTCACATTTATCATCTTTGTTCCATTAACCGGTCTTGTTGCCGCTTACATCTACCCTGCGCATCTTTATACGCTCATTTTTGCCGTCGTCTACTATTTCAACGCAGGACTTGGCATCACTGCAGGTATGCTTGCATGATACTCTGCGCGATTCCGCACACACTAACGCAGCATCGCAGGCTACCATCGCCTCTGGGCTCATTCGTCCTACAAAGCTACGCTCCCACTCAAGATATACCTCGCCGCCTGTGGCCTCGGCGCCGCGCAAGGGTCTATCCGGTGGTGGTCGCGCGGCCACCGCGCGCATCACCGGTACACCGACACGGACAAGGATCCCTACTCCGTCAAGAAGGGCTTCTGGTACTCGCACATTGGCTGGATGGTGATGAAGCAGAACCCGAAGCGCATCGGCCGCTCCGACATTACCGACCTCGACGAGGACGCCGTCGTCGTCTGGCAGCACCGGCACTACATCCCCGGCGTGGTCCTGATGGCGCTCGCGGTCCCGACCGTCGTCTGCGGCCTGGGCTGGGGCGACTGGCGCGGGGGCTTCGTCTACGCCGGCATCCTGCGCGCCAGCTTCATCCAGCAGGCGACGTTTTGCGTCAACTCGCTCGCGCACTGGCTCGGCGAGCAGCCGTTTGACGACCGCCACTCGCCGCGCGACCACGTCGTGACGGCGCTCGTGACGCTCGGCGAGGGCTACCACAACTTCCACCACGAGTTCCCGTCCGACTACCGCAACGCCATCGAGTGGTGGCAGTACGACCCGACCAAGTGGGCGATTTGGACGTGGAAGCAGCTCGGCCTGGCGTCGGACCTCAAGCAGTTCCGCCACAACGAGATTGAAAAGGGCCGCGTGCAGCAGCTGCAGAAGAAGCTGGACCAGAAACGCGCCACGCTGGACTGGGGAATACCGATTGCCGACCTGCCCGTGATTTCGTGGGACACGTTCGTCGAGCAGGCCCGCGCGCAGGGCAGCGCGCTGATCTCAATCAGCGGCGTGGTGCATGATGTCGCCGCGTTCATCGACGAGCACCCGGGCGGGAAGGCGCTCATCTCTTCGTTTGTGGGCAAGGATGCGACGGCGATGTTTAACGGCGGTGTATACGAGCATTCAAATGCAGCGCACAATTTATTATCCACGATGCGTGTCGGCGTCATTCGTGGTGGCGGCGAGGTGGAGATTTGGAAGACGGGCGGCGAAGAAAAGGTGAAACGGGGAGCACCAATGTCATAGTACAAGTACATGAGTAAAAAAAAATTAGAAAAAATTTAGAGAGCTCCAGTAAAGTCTCAACTCGATTATTCCCAAGGATTGAGTTTTGGAGGATGCGGAAACGCTGATTGGGATGTCTAATCCCTTGCTCGGCGCTACCATACGACAAGAAGCTTCAATCCCACATCAACCGCCCAACTGGCATCCATGGCCTTTCACAAGCTCCCCATCGAGATTCGCCACATGATATGGCTCCTCAGCATCCCCGATGACGAGCCCGAAGTGTGCCTCCTCTGGCCCGTGGTCCTGCACGAGCGACACGGTCCGGACGCGCTCCAGTTCACGCAGCCCCTGCTCGTCGACACGGGCTTCCCCGTCGCGCTGCACGTGTGCCACGAGTCGCGCGCCCTGCTGCAAACCGAGGCCCTCAGCGGGCTTCACTTCCGCGCCTCATCCGCCGCGGGGTGCCCCGTGCCGTACCGCGAGTTCCAGCCCGCGCTGGACACGCTGTACTGGGGCGGCGAGAACATGGAGGCCATGGCGCGCGACCTGGACCGGATGCGGGCCACGATCGCGGCGATGCCCGTCCTCGCGCGCGTGGAATCGCTCGCCATGGAGCTGACGTGGGGCCTGCACCCGCCCGATGACCTCGCCGTGAACCGCGCGCTGCATTTCCCGGTGATGCGCACCATCTCGCTCGTGCTGCCCGACTCGACGAGCAGCATGACGAGCCGCGCGCGCATGGGCTTCCGCCAGCCGGCGCGCCGCTGCAAGCTGCGGCGCATCACGGCGGATGCGGGCGCCAAGATTATGGTGTGCCCCGATGTGCTCATCGGCAACGAGCGGGCCGAGCCGGAGCAGGTACCGCTCCTGCCGACGACGCTGGCCACTGCGATGTGGTGTCTCACGGTTCGGGAAGACCAGATCGGCTACGTCCTGGATAGTGAATATCACCTCGAGGGTGGTGAGGAGCCGGACGCGTTTGCCTCGGCCATGGAACCAGAGGTGATTGTGCAGACCTTCATCGAGTACCAAAAGGATGGGTCGTGGAAGGAGGTGTGCGCCGAGCGCACGTTTGTCGAGTTTGGCGAGATGGTGCGCTCGGGCCCGCATGTGCCGCTGGAGGCGCGGCCAGACCCGAGAACGGTGCGCGTCAATGACATTGACGGGGACTTTGACGTCGTGTACGATCCTGGAGAGACGCTGGACGATTATGCAAACGACTAAATAGTGATGGCACAAGCGAGGGGCCAACACGAACAAGTCACACGGAAGTTCTCATCCAGGACTAACAAGAATTCACCACTCAATTTAAATAGTACGAGGAGACAATTGCATTCAGCGCCACATAAAGGATAGGGTCTGTATGTCGGGCTGGATGAACCGTCGATAACGACTAGCGACCGGGAACTACTGAGCGGGAGAGGGCAGAGACCCTGGGTAACATCTTTCATTTGATGGTGTAAAGCTGAAGTGAAAATTTAGTCATATTAAACAATGAACTTAGCAGCCATATTTATACATAGTGAGGTACCTGGCAACGACGCGGTATTTAACTTGTAAGGCCGTGAGCAGGACAACTATGATTCGCGATACAGCATCAGGTATCAAAGGCTTTTCTAAATACATTATTATTGATTTATTTATAGTTCTGCTCATCTTTCAATCTTTTTTATACAATTATACTATTAAACTATTTCATGATTACTCTTTAAATATTTTCATAAGTTAACTTAAAAGTGCATTGGTCTGATGTTACACAGACACTGTCTTAATTTAACTACACTCCCGTCGTTGACTGCGGGGGCGTAACCACCCTTTCGCCAACGGATAGACCCCTTTTCTGTCCAGCCATCACTTATGGTGAATGTCTGGGACGTGCCGCATGCACAAGCTTCCGACGTCCCTCTTCGATCCAGTGTCTCCACGTCTTGTTCTGTCTGATTCTCCCACTCTTACTCTATCTCGACACATCCAGCATGTTCCGCCGTCTCTTCCCACGAGCGCGACAAAGCAGTCGTCCTCTGCGTTCCATGCCCGCACCTCGCTCGTTCCATGCCACGACGAGCCGGCTCTCAGTATGCCCGATTGTCCCCGTTGACGTACAGGTCGCTGACTCGCACATACCCCAATTCCAGCCGTCGCTCTATAATCAATTCATCCTCTACGGGGCATCCATCATGGAACAGTCCAGTACACAAGAACGGGGCTTCGCTCTCGCCCCAGCCCTGCAGCAAGGTTGGACTCCGTAGCATGACGCACGTTTCGGGATACCTACGCTTGGCTCTGACACTCCTGCAGCTTACATCAGACGCCTCGACGTTGTCAACAGAGGATTCAGGTGCAGTCTTCCCTTTCATCCATGGCAGCAATTGCGGCTAATTATCTGCCAGCGGCTTCAACACGGAGCAGGGTTTGAAAGTTTTACCAAAGATCTTGCCAGATCCCGAGCAGACCAGAGTTCCTTTCATGGCAAGTCCACGGTTTGCTGACATGTCCAAGTGCACCCCGTCACTAACACAAATTCAGGCTATACTGTTTGGATCCAACGACGCCTGCTTGCCAGCGGCTGAAAACGGACAACATGTGCCACTGGACCAGTACAAGAAGAACCTGGTCCAGCTCCTCACTCACCCAGCCCTGGAGGCTCACAAGCCCCGGCTGCTACTAGTGACCCCCCCGCCTATTGAGGAGAGGCGTCTCGATCACCGCGTGAAGAGCCAAGGCTACTCAAAGCTGAACCGCTCCAACGTGGTCACGAAGCAGTATGCCGATGCGTCCCGCCAAGTCGCCAAAGAGATGAAAGTCGGCTGCGTCGATCTCTGGACTGCCTTCATGTCCAAAGCGGGTTGGCAAACTGGAGATCCCCTCTACGGCTCGCAGGACTTGCCTGAAATGGAGGCCGTCAGAGCCCTGATACACGACGGTACGTCCTACCTGACATGCTTGTGAGTCACAACACCAGCTAACTTTGTTGCGAAGGGCTGCACTTTACACCTGAAGCCTATAAAATCTTTTACGAAGAGGTGATGAAGGTCATTTCAACCACCTGGCCTGACGAAATGCCTGAACAGCTTGCGTACGTTATCCCGGCTTGGGACGATGGGGCTGCGTGGGCGGCAGAGGGGCTCAAGATGGGCAAGGACAACGTAGTTCGCCATGACTAGGCCGCTACACAGTCGTACGGAATGGGAACTGGTCAGGGCTCGGGTCTTATGTCGGATAAAATCTCAAGGGATTGGGACTGGAACTACAAATGTAAGAGGCACGGGGCTTGTTGAGCCAAAAGCGTGTTACAAGCCAAAGAATTGATGCAATTGGGATAGAGAATGCAATCGAGGAAATAAATGTAGTCAGCTGTACTATAATTAATTAGCTCTATCAGATCAAGGTGGCTATTGGTACTGTGTGATCACTACCCTGGACAGCCAAGACTAAGCTGTGCCACGTAAAATTCCTGCGGCTAGATGGTATTCCTCAGACCGATTCTTTGCCATGGATCGCTGCCTTACAGCCCTGCTCCTCCGCGCGCGTGAATGCTACTTTGAGCGATTGCTGCAGTGACTACCCGGCCCGCCGCTCGTCCACTTCGGTGGTGATAATACTGTGGGCATGTCGTTGTGCGCTTGTGGTCGGGGCCGTTCGCCCTGGTGGGTCGCAACAGCAATCGGATTTTACTTCGTAATTATTATTATTTAGATCATAATATGAGTATATAAGTCTTTATATAATAGTATTTATACTATAACTAAACATTTATAAAGTCTTTAAAAAAAAAACTTTTAAGTTTAGAATTAAATTAAGTGAAATTAAATTAAATTAAATTAAATAAAAATATGTTAGTAATACCCTTAATTCATCAATATTCTAAACTTTTTCACTAAAAATATTCTAACCGTTTTTTAGCTATTTTCTGTCATCTTTACTCTTACTTTTCTTTCGACACCCTCTTCCCTCCCTCCACTCAACCCCTCCATCCGCGGTAACCTGCAGACTCTCACATCACGCACTCACCCGCCCCAGCCATGCGCAAGCTCTCCCGCAGCGGCACGTCCGCCTCCACCGCCTCCTCCAACGGCGACGCCGCCGCCGCCGCCGCCTCGTCCGGCCCCAGCCTGCCCGCGTCCCTCGCCGACGCGAGCCTGCCGCTGCCGCGCCTCGTCGTGTTTGACCTCGACTACACGCTGTGGCCCTTTTGGGTGGACGCGCACGTCGCGCCGCCGCTCAAGGCCAACGCGGCGCACACGGCCGCCGTCGACCGTCACGGCGAGGAGTTTGCCTTTTACGGCGACGTGCCCGCCATCCTGCAGCTGCTGCCGCGCGCGTCCCCCGAGCACCCCGTCAGGCTCGGCGTCGCGTCGCGCACGCCGACGCCGGGCATCGCGCGCGACCTGCTCAAGATGCTGCACCTGCCGGCCGTGCCCGCGGCGGGGCAAAAGGCGCGCAAGTCGGGCGACGCGTTTGACGCGGGCATGGAGATTTACCCGGGGAGCAAGATGAAGCACTTCGAGGTCCTGCAGAAGCGCACGGGCATTGCGTACGAGGACATGCTCTTTTTTGACGACGAGAGCCGGAATATGGAGACGGAGAAGCTGGGGGTCACCATGTGGCTGATTCGGGATGGCGTGACGTGGACCGAGATTGAAAAGGGCGTGGAGGAGTGGCGAAAGAGGAGGGGCTATAAGAAGAATTGAATATGAGGTGTATATGGGGTATATATGAGGTATATATGATAAAAATATGATATACGAGCCAAACCGGTCGCGCTATGGGCTGGAGAACTGCATGCACTGGCAGAAAATGACAGAGACGGGTGAATCAGGAATGCAAATCTATATGGAGTGTAAATATGGAGTGTAAATGCGAGGTTTGGTCCCAGGACCGTTGTGGTGGTATATATAAAGAAAAATATTGTAGTAAACTCCATGATTCCAATGTAGATGCCCGTCTGCTGCTATCCAATAGCGGCATATGCAAAAAATGGCCCATTTCAACGTGTACAATGTCTCCATCATCGTTCTCCTCGTATATTATAGAAAATGAAAAATTGGTCAACTGCGTGGTTTTCTCCCCCCAAAAGGTCGGTCAACTAGACTGCGGCTTGGGCTAGAGCCGCGGTGGGTGCGGCGGCCGCCTTCTTCTCGTCAATGGCCAGCTTCTCCATGGCGTCGGCATTGTTGTCGACCTGGGTGTCGACCTGGGTGTCGGCCGTGCGGAAGGACTCGGGCGACTTGTGCTCGGCGTCGGGCGCAGCCTGCTGCTCAACGGGCGTAGTAGTCTCCTGCACCACGAGCGCGGCGGCAGCGCCGTTGGTGGTCGCCGTGGCCTCCTCCTCGTCTTCGACCGGCGGCGACCACGTGCGCGGCACCGTGCAGACGCGCTCCCGGCGGGTCTTGCCGTCCATGGAGCCGAGCGCGACGCACTGCAGCCGGTCGGGGTCGCCGTCGACGCCCTCCCAGACGAGCGGGCCCGAGGGAAACGACGCGTAGCCCTGCTCCCACGCGACGACGCCGTCCCAGGCCGGGTCCGGGACGCCGAGCTGGCCAAAGCCGTAGTCGAGCTCGCCGCCGTACTTTTTCGGAATGTTGCGCCTGTCGATGAACGTCTCGAGCGTGGGCAGCACGTCGTGCGGGGCGAGGATGAAGATTTTGGACACGGTGATGGGGTCGAACCAGCGCTTGATCCAGCCCCAGACGGTGCTGAAGAAGAAGGGCGCGCCGATGATGAAGATGCGGTCGAGCGTCTCCGGGTAGTGCGCCGTGGCCAGCTGCGATGCGGCCTGCATGTGCGCCTTGAGGTTCCAGAACTGCTTGAGGCCGACGCCCGAGACGTCGACAATGTTGGTGCTCAGGGTGATGGGCGTCGCGGGGCTCTCGCGGTCGGTGAGCTGCGTGGCAAACGGCTGGCTGAAGCGCGTGAGGTTCTCGTAGAGCGCAAACAGGCGCATCAGGCCCGGCGGCGTCTTGCCGTCCGACTTGGCCTGCGAAAAGGTCGACTTGGCGCCATTCTTCTCGTAGTTGGCGACCGTCTTGCTGTCGAGGGTGCGAATCTCAAAGACGTAGAGCGGGATGCCGCGTCGATCCCGTCGGCCGGTCCATTGCGGATACTAGCGGGCGCATGTTAGTGGTGTTGTGCCACGGCGTGAATGCAACTTCCGGACTATCCGGGTTTGTTCTGGGGAGTGGGAGACTGACGAGGCGGCGTGATTCCTCGTAGGCGTCGAGATCAATGGTCTCGTACAGAACGTCGAGTTCGTTTGCGGCGCGCCAATCTTCCGTCTCCTTGAATTGCGTGAATGCGTCCTCTACAATCCAGCGACGTGCGCGAAGAAAACGGCTAGATTTTTTTATAGTGTTAGCCGGCTTGGCTATCCTTGGTAGCACAACCTGTCGGGGAATATAGCATTGTCCACAACGTACAGTAGCGTCTGGTCATTGTGCGACGGTGGGGGTCCGCGCTTCCAGACGCCTCGCTTCTCGAGAAGCGCCTTGAACTTGTGCAGCGCGTCCTCCTGCACGTCGCTCAGCGAGTTGAGATGGCCGTGGGGGTAGTTGAAGGCGCTGGCCGTCGAGGCGGCCGACTTGGTGCGCGAGACGGGCGGCGCGTCGAGGCTCTGGCGGCCATCGGAAGCCATTGCGGATGAGGGAGGGGCGGTTTGCGAGCCGGGACAGCGAGAAGGTGAGATAATAAAGCAAAGGGACCGCTACAGGTAGTCCGGGCCGCTCGCAAGTAGCAAATCGTCTATACAGAGAAAAGGAAAAAGGGAAAAAGAGGAGCGCGGAAGAGGAGGAAGCTGAAAAAGAAAAATGGCGAGCGATCCGGCCGACCATGGATGGTGGTGGGGCGGCCGAAGGTGACAGAACGAAATAATAAGCACAGAGGGCACGCAAGGCTACTCGGTATCCGCTTGCCAAAAGTGTACCTACTTGACAAGTAGGCCATTTTAAACCACCTCTTAGTCTAACCGTTTTGTTTCTTACTTGCATGCCCAAGCACGAAAATTCTCAATACTCACGGCCTTTGCGGATCGGGCGGCGGAGATGATCAAGGTCCGCCAAGGTTCCCCCAAGGTCCGCTGTGGAGCGCCGCTGGACTTGGCCGCCTATACAGGACAGCAGCTATTAGCTACTACAACGATGATGAGGAAATATTCTTGCATCAGAAGAATAATAGATCGATGGAGAGAGCTATCGTCTTAATCGTCGTATATACATAGATGGCCAATTACTCACTAGTTCTATCCATTCTCTGCCACCCTCATGCCGCTGTACAGGGCTGCCCGGGGCGCCGTTTTAGCGGGCTCACAGGGCTGAAAGAAGAGCACATAGAGGGCTGTGCCTTGCAAGCAGGGGGCCTGCCGGCGAGACAGCAAAGTAGGAAACAAGCTTTCAGCAAAAGAGGCATGATAATAATGATAAGCTTACAGGGCAAGTCATAGCCTTGCTGCCCGGATGAAGCGGAATTTTGCAGCCCGTCACAAGGTGTCATCACCAGAGTGCCTGTGGCTTGCTCGGTCCCGACGGTACCGGCGCCAGACCGCGAAGCTCTAAATCTACGGCATGGCCGGAAAAGCCTTTTTTTGGTTTCTCGGAGCTCCATGTACATCATAAACGGAGTAAATACATCAGATGAAACGTGCCAAGATACTGGAGTTTGGCAAGACTATCGAAATCACGTCTCGTTGACAAGATTCACCATCATACAATAGACCTGTCTTGGACAGACCACATCTTGTATTCTTTCTTTTTCATTCGTCTCTTCATCATCCTCTCGTACTGGCGCCAGGCGTGGTACGTTCCGTGTGTTTGATCTCCTGCTGCTCCGCCACCCAGCAGCCGCCGAAGAAGATGGCTCTCGTTCGGGTCGTGCGGTCTAGTCGGCCGAGAACCATTGCCAGGTCCCACGGAGCGAGCTGTGATGGGAGCTCAAGCGACGGAGAATAGTTGCCGTAGTTGGGGGATTTTGCTTCGCTGGCGGGCGTATTTCCAATCTCGTACCATCCAATGCTGAAGATTGTGTGCGATTGTGGCCCAGCAAGCTGCTCGCAGGCGGTGGCCTCGAGATCGCGACCAGACACCGCAATGCACTCTGCGCGCGCCTTGTTTATTTGACGCAGTCATTGGCGATGCTACTAGCGACTGTTCATTCCTCAAACGTCTGGCGCCATGATGCTTGCGCGCTGACCAGGAACGAAACACTGCTATCCTTTGTCAATAAGGGACAAACATCCGTCAGCCACTCATCTTCTCTCGATGCGGCATTTACTGCTTCATCCGACGCCAAGAGTGCATGGCACTCCCACTGCTGTCAGGATCCCGGCGTGGAATTTATTCAAGGAAAATAGTTTCGTTCCCATTTGCAGCGAACTTGGGGTCGGCGAGCCTAACTTGGACACCGCCCCAAACCATTTACATACAACCCGAGTTGAAGCAAGACTCGCCGGCTCCCCACGCAATAGACGCAGAAAAAGAAACCATCGAGACAACCGGCCAACCTTTTTTTCAACAACGTTCTCGAGTCAGGAATCCCTGCCGCCATGATGTCTGCCACGTCAACATCTTCCCCGGCTTATCTCCACTTGGTGCGATCTTCGGTCCCTTTGGAGCTGGTTGCTCAGCTCTCAGGCAGCTAAGAAAGTCGGGCGCCCGTCTCACAGCCTTCGCGTGTGTGTGGCAAGAAGAAAAGCGGGCATGCTTCCCGCATCTCTAATCTCTGAACAAAGAGAAAAGCTGCTCTTTTAGCCGTCAAATCGTAAGGGTCCGTCGGTTTCGCAATAAGACATCGATGAGATCTCATCGCCGCGTGAAGATGCAGTTCGGTTCGTTTCGCCGATAAACCCTAAACGAAATCACCCCTGGTCGAGAAGTAGGTGTACAAGACCCGATCCCGTGTTAGCCGATCCCTTCCAAACCTGTCACGAACCCAAACCGCCACTTTATGCTAGCCAGAGAGCTTGGCATGGCACCCATCGGCACGGCATGGCATGGCATCACTGCATGCACCGTCACACAGAGCACGGCGAGATGCATGAGTGGCGTGCCTGGTATCACACACCAAGGGCCGCCCAGGGGGACGGAGCACAGAAAGTATCTCAACCAAGATCAGATTACAGCTATCAGCCTAAAACGAAGAGCAAAAAACTGGTAGAAGCAAAAAAAAAAAAGAAGAAGAAATGGCAGCGCAATCTAAAGTCAAGAAAGCAGAGACACCCGATTTCCTTCTCCCTCCAATCAGTCCGCCCCGACGTATCTTGTCACCGAAATCGATCGTTGCTTGCGTTTCGTCTCAAAGTCGGGGCGACTGCTGCTGCTGCTGCTGAACCGAACCGCGCTCAGCCCTGGTTGCTGTGGTTGTTGTTGGCCATGGCCGGGCGATTTAGTGGCCGCAGCTGTCGCACTTGCAGGAGTCGCAGGCGCCGGAGCAGTTGCAGGAGGAGCAGTTGCTAGTCTGGTCAGCCGGCGGTCCTCTTTGTTTTCGGTCGAGCTTCAGCGAAGGGTGGTGTCGCAGAACAACGACTTAGTCCTCGCTCTTTGCTTTCCGGAGCTCGCTGCGGGGCGAGACTTGAGGATGGTTCAAAACGTACCAGGGATCCATTGTAAGTGGTTGGTGTTTTTAAAAAACGGTGGTTTTTGAAAGTGTGTTGTAGTGGTTGTGATATTGAAGTGTCTGATGGAGAAGGAAAAGAAGACGGACTGATGGCGGGATGCCGCGTCTTTTATAGACGGCGATGCAGATCAAAACCCCTCCCCCTCAGCTTCTCGCCAGCTTCTCTGTACTACACCAATGATACAGCTCCTGAATCAGGCTAATCACAAGTGATGCGCGCAGCCCGCACGACGGCCACGTACAAGACCCAACCGCATAAGAACGTTGCCTCCACCTCAAGCTGCATGTACCAGCGGGGTAGAGCCTCACACTATTGGCCCGGCTCACTCGCTCGCTCGGTGCGCCACAACACCATTCTACTTGCGTATGGGAACAAACAAAGGCATTTCTCGCATCGCCCCCCCAAGGTCCCATGGCCTCAGCTTCTGTCCGGGCTGAGACGGTATAAGCCACCGCGTCGCACAAACACGCCACCGACGACCCGGCTTCCCCGTGGTGAATACACTCGAGTCCGAGGTCACGAACTCGGGCAATATACGCGGCAGAGGAAGAGGCACGCAAGCTCCAAGAAAATCCTTCGCCTTCTAGGAGTGGACGCCGATGAGCCAGGGCAGCTGGGGTCACAGGGAGCCTCACGCCGCTGGCCTGAGCTTCAGGGATCCATCACCTGTGTAACAACAGATGCCGCCGCGGAAATGACCACGTGAAAAGCTTCGACAGCTTTCCGTAGTATCCAACACCTGTCGCCCCACAGCATCTCTGACGGCTTGACGTCAGGTACGAGGCACTCTGCAAGCGTGCAAAGCCGATATCAAGTCCTGATCATCTCCACAAATAGACAATATGGATCTGCCGCCAGGGAAAAGCTTGGTCCCGTGTGAAGTATCTCTGGATCCACGGCATCCTTGAAGCGTGGGACGTGGGAGCAGAACTCGGCAAAACCGGAGTCATGATGCCTGCTAGGCAATCAGCCCATGTGTATCTGCGACAGGGCCGGGGAGACTGGCCACGCAGCTTCCAAGGCACGACGCCGACGGGATACTCGATTTGGAGTATTCCCATCAGGCGGCAATATGGAGAAACGGGTAGGCAACAGGGAAAGCGGAGAGGGGTGTGGGCTGGGGGGCAAGTCTATGCGGGCAATGAACAGAAATAGAGGGTTCGGCATAGGCCGCTTGGCCAACGATGTCAGTTCCCATGACTTGACGAAAACATCACAGCAAGCCAATAAGAGAGGAGCTGATATCAGGCAAGTGTAAAAGAGGTGTGTGGGGTGGGTAGTGGCGTGGAAGGATAAACCTTCCTAACCAAGCATCGTCGGCATGACAAAAAAGCCAAAGGAACCACTAGCAAGTCTCCGGCTGCGCTGTTTTTGCGTAATAACAGCCATATGTGCAAATAGATGGTGGGGGCTTGGATGGGAGGGAAGCGTGACTTCTGTCCAAAAGGCTGGGCATGCACAAGGACGTGGCGGCACAAGCGGCTGCATCCAATAAGCCCGCACTAGCCTGCGGGTGTGTCCGCACTTGGTGGATCGTCACAAGTAGGAAGTGGTGTGGGCAGCAGGCTGATGCGTTGGCAGGCGAGGGACGGGAAGAAAAAAATTGAGGGAGAGGGAGGGAGAGATGCCGACGTTCGGGCAACTGGACGGCGGAGGGCGGAGGAGGAGGAGGAAGAGGGGGGACGATGATGCCCAACACCACATGCACGCACCCGTGTCGGAGGCGGCCACGAAATGCCTCGTGTCGAGAAAGTAAGATGAAACGGACCAACCCGCCCGCCTATGCGACGGAGAAGCAAGGAAGCGTAGTCATGGGAAGGGGGGGCCACGGAGCCAACGCCGAGCTGTGAAAATAAGGGCAAAAAGTGACCAAAAGGAACGGTGGGTGGCTGGGTAACGACGGGGGATCGTTCAGCTTCGTACTAGCCTCCTCTGCGCGGGCGTACCAAAAAGGATAGGATAGGGGAGGGCAGAGTGCGAGGCGAGGCAAGAAAAATTTTGTTCAAAGAGACACTCAAGTCGGAGGCCCAGGTTTCGGGGAGGAGACTAAGCCCCCGACAGCGACGGGCAGCGAGACTCGTCGTTCATTTTTCTCTTGGTCGTAGTAGTACTCTGCGGGATTAGAAGTGGCCAGAGGCGTAGAGCCCTTCAAGAAACGTCGAGGAAAAGCCGATGGACCGAAGACTTCATCGTCGGTTGCGTAGTTTCGCAGTTTGTCGTCGCTGGACCGTATAAGCCCGTGGCCGTGGCCATGCCCCAAGTCGTCGAACCCTCGAGTGCGTGCGTCATTATAGTAGAAGAGACTCTGTCTGAAAACATCAAGAGCCGTGGGCAAAGAAACAAGACAAAGGGGAAAGGGGGGGGAAGAGCCGCATCACGACCTCTTATACATCTACACTAGAACACACCAGATCTAATCACCATTGCCGCCGCACACCCGTTTCAGGGCGTTTTTTTTTTCTGCCACGTTTTTTTTCTGTCTTGTTCTCTCACTATCCAGATGTCTCTCTCTCTCCCTCTCTGTCTCCCCGGGGCGTGCACGTTACGGGGTGACGGGCGAAAAAGCGCGCTATCAAGGTCTCGCTTTGCCCATCAAGGTGCGCAAATTTCTGGCTCGGCAGCACTGTATGCCGCCCTGAGAGGGGGTGGTCAGTCCTTGATTGCGAATCGGCAAGGAGGAGGAGGAGGGGGGTGTGTGAAGAAGAGAAAGGGAGTAATCTGGGCATCGTTTTGGCTTTTTTGTTCTTCTTTGTTCCTGAGCGGTGGACGTCGCGGGATGCAACATCGTGATGCTACGCACCAGGGCGGATCAAGATGGCTTCATAGGCTCTCTCCCAGTGACAGAGGCCGAAACACTGGACGAAATTACCCGAGGTCAAAGGGGAGGGGTGCACACTCGGCCGTCAAACATGATAAATCGCGCTTCACGAAAAGTTTCGACAGGAAAGCCATTTGCCATTATGCGAAGATACCAAACTAAGTATACTGAAAAGCTATAATACTAATATTCGACATCCAGAAAACCTGCCCTCTACATCTCAGTACATCTGCTACCCGCCGCATCGCTATAGCATCCACTTGCTTCCGCCCTACGCGGGCGAAAGAGCCGCAGGCAGAGCATCGACACCAAGACGAAACCTCCGCTTGACCGCCTTCCAGCCCTCGATAAGGGCGACATAGGCAACCACGCAGCCGGCAACCACACCCCATTCCCAAGTGAGCCCCTGGTGCTTAAACACGTGTGTATTGACAAACGGGATGTAGATGACGGGGAACGTGATGACGAAGCCAGCGATGACCGACCAGAACAAGAAGCGATTGTGGTACACCGTCTTGAAGACGGCAAACGGGCCGGTGAAGCGCTCGTCCATGGCAAACAGGCTGCGGTGAAAGTGCTTCACCTCCCACGCGGTAACCAAGAGAAGGAAGCTCAGGGTGGAAAAGGTTGCTGCGCGAGCGCGGAACACCAGGCTACAACCCGTGGCACCCTCTTCGTTGCAGCCCACAGGGAGATCGTGGTAGCCACTGCCAGAAGAGGCAAAGGCCACCAGCATGAATGCGGCCAGGCACAAGCTCCCCATGAACGTACCATACATGAGCTGATCGCGGACAAGATCCATGGTGAAGACACCTGAGCGAAGACTTCGAGGCGGTCGACGCAAGATATCCCGCTGTGCTTCTTCGAGTCCAAGGCCAAGAGCAAGTGGCGACGAAGTGATGAGATTTGCCCAAAGAATTTCCAGCGGAGACAAGGGAAAGACAGCGTGACCCTCCTGGTCTTTAAACGCAAGACCAATCAACAACAGAATGACTTGAGCGAGATTGGATGTAAGCAAGTGCAACAGGAACTGCAAAAGATTAGCGATCGACCAAACATTTACAAGCAGAGGGTACATACCTTCTGGATATTGTCAGCCAGTCGTCGACCTTCTTGAATGCCGGTGACGATGGATGCAAAATTGTCATCTGTCAGAACCATGTCTGATGCCTCCTTGGCAACATCGCTACCCCGGTCACCCATGGCGATGCCGACATCAGCTTGCTTAAGAGCTGGGGAGTCGTTGACACCGTCACCAGTCATGATGCAGAAAGCCTTGCGTCGGTGAAGGGCTTGAATAACCCTGACCTTTGTCAAAGGGCTGCACCGAGCAATTACAAGGGGGATGGCATCCAAAGCATCAACTTCATCATCGCTCAGATTGGCAAATTCAGAAGCTGCCATGACAGTGTTTGGGGGCAAGGGAGAATGGCTCGACAATATACCGACTTCATAGGCAATAGCGGTGGCAGTCTTAATATGGTCGCCGGTAACCATGTGCACGGAGATGCCTGCTTCACGACACTGAAGGACGGCCCCAGCAGTCTCTTGCCGAGGGGGGTCGTATAGGCCGGCCAGGCCCAAGAAGCGCAGGCGAGATTCACATTGTGCGCGATCATGAGCTTTATCTGGAGAGTTTTCCACCAATTTGTCTGCGATGCAAAGCACCCGGAGTCCTTCGCTGGCAAGCGACTCAGCCTTGGCGTGGATGGTGGCTTTGAGCTCTTCGGTCTCGTCCAGGATTGGAAGCATGACTTCCACAGCTCCTTTGGTATGGACATGGTGAGACGCGTCGAGATCATTACCGTAGACCACACTCATCAGCTTGCACGAGGAATCAAATGGGTGCTCAGCAATCAACCGTTCGGCGTTGTTTCGAAGCTGGCCATACCGCATGGCGTAAACCTTGAGAGCAATTTCCGTTGGTTCACCCACTGCTCGCCATTCAGCCGGCTCGAAAGCAGTCGTGACACTGCTAGTGTCAGTCTCCGGCTCCTTTTTTCCATCCGTGACCGTAGAATTGTTGCATAGGTTGATTGTGTTGAGGAAAGCGCCAAAGCAACTACCGGCGAGGGAGCCAGACCAGGTAACACTGCCACTGCTGGGATCGTAGGGGTCCGATATATCTTGTGTAACTCCAGTGAGGTCATCACGTAGCCAGACCTTACGGGTAATCATGCGACCTTGGGTTAATGTTCCAGTCTTGTCGGAGCAGATGTTGGTGACACCGCCGACAGCTTCCAGAGAAGGCATTTGGCGAACAATGACATGGCCCTTGACCATGGCCTTGGTTGCGACAGCCATGGTAACAGTGAGAACAGCAAGAAGAGATTCAGGGATGACCGCGACGCCTACACAGATGCCGTAGAGCAGGACATTATCATCAACGTCCCATAGGCTGACTGAAAAGACGATGATGACAAGGAGAATGGCCAGACCAAAGAGAACCAGGGCAAATTTGCTGAGAGTAGCTTGCAACGGGGTTCCCCCAAGGCCGAGAATATTCCGAATGGTTTGGCCAATGTTGTACATTGCCTTTCTCGTGGAGGTCATACCCGCAGTATCCTTTTTCTTTTGGCGCAAGAGTTCAGCGATTTGTCCGACTTCGGTTTCCATGCCGGTAGAAACGACGATACCAGTGGCACGACCGCGAGTGACGGAACTGCCCGAGAAAACGAGATTTATTCGGTCACCCACGGGCATTTCGGCATCATCAAAAACAATGTCGGGCTTCTTGCTGATGGCGACGGATTCGCCCGTCAGGTGGGCTTCGTCCGTGGAGAGATTAATACCTTGGACAAGACGCAAGTCTGCCGGAACGACGTCACCAGTAACAAGGGAAACCAAGTCTCCTTTGACAAGAGTTTCAGCCTTGACGGTGTCGCCATGACCATGACGAATAACTTTGCACTTTGGAGTGGACAGGGCATACAGGGACTGAATTGTCTGTTCGGCACGGTAATCTTGAACAAGACTGGGCGTGTTAGCGACATGGACACACTAGGGCAACCGAATTACGCCACTTACCCGACGACAATGTTTAGCACAATGACTGCAACGACGACGCCCGCCTCGATATAGTCATTTATGGCAAAGGACAAGGCGGCGACGGCAATGAGGACTACAGTCAAGGCATTGGCGACCTGCTGCAAGAAGATTTCCCAGATGGAAAGTCCCTTGGCACCTTTAATGGCATTTGGACCGTCCCGCGCAAGGCGGTCGGCCGCTTCCTCGGAAGTCAAACCATGGTCGAGGTCGGTGTCGAAGTAATCAGCGACTTGTTTCGCTGAAAGGGTGTGCGGGCACGTTGGCTTCTCTATGACTACTATGTCCGGGGGCTTCGGTATAGGAGGCTGGTCGTCCTGGCTTGGAGGGGGCGCCGAGTCTGAGGCGTCGTGGTTGGCGTTTGTTGCACCATTCGTAATAACAGCGGCGGTTTCTCCCATCGAGTGTCGGTAGTTTTAATGCTAGCAAGCAGTAAACCTCTCAGTCGAGACGGCGTAAGGTGTTTTTTTTTTTGGAGTTTTTTTTGGGGTGCTTTGAAGCGTAGGCGGTACAGGGGACAGAAGCAGTAGGTGGCGGACTAGCTCTTCGAGACGAGAACTGTACTTTGAGGACTTTCGACGATGCAATAAGGGGTGATACGCAAGAGGCAGAAGCCTGGTGGGCAATGGTAAGAAGGAAAAGGATAAGAGGCGATGAATTATGCGGGGAGCCGACGTCTTTTGAAGTTCTAGGGATGCCTGCTCGGTGCCGACTGGTACCAGGTACCAGCTTGGCAACTTGCAACAGGACGCCAACTAGGGCATGGGCAATGGGGTGATGGGCGGCCCGGGGAGGCATGAATACCTGAATGTCGCCAAGTTAAGCCGTGGATGGTGTCGGTGGCGGTGGGGATGATTCAGTGGAGGTGCAGAGTGGGATTCAGGCATCTTTTAGTGTCCCAACCGCTGGAAGTGCGGGGGTTGCCGCTGGGTGCTGCGTCCGTGTCTTAACAGAAAGTACTTGCGTGCCAACAGCTGCGGTCTCGCCTTTGGTTGCCAGCTGGCAGCCGAGTGCGCGACAGCTGGCAGAGCGCATCGTGGCCTCGCCGCTGCAAACAAAGCCTGCTTCTCTCATCCTACACGCATCGCCATCACCGCTCAATATTTCCGTACAACCTCCGCTCACCAGCACATTTAATGGGCACAGGGATCGTCGAGATTAGGTTGCCTGCTGGGGCTCCCTGGCCACTAACCGCTTCCCCCCGCCGTCAGCAACCCAGCAATGTGGATGCGCCCGCGCTAATGCAGCGGCTTTGCAGAATGCAGCTAGAAGTCAACCTCTCGGGACAACACGTGGTACACTGTGCCCAGGTGGTCCGTTTCGCACTGGTTCCGTGCACAGACGAGAGTGAGCAAACGCTTGTTTGCCATGATGTCTTTGGTTGTTGTTTTTCTTTTTGATCAAACGCAACGTCAATCTATCAGCCTCAGCTCAGATCCGTGCTTGTCGGAACAGCTGCAGGTCCTAGACAAAACGACCACGGCTCGGGATGGCCATTTTGGTGGTGGGCCGAGCCAGGATGCCTTGGCTGCTGTCTCGGCTAAGCAATGCAGGCGCAGGGGAAAATTGTGGTTCAGTCAATCACGCGGCGGTATCTATCTATTACGCCTGCGAGAGGGAAGGCATATCAGGTGCGATTATCAATGCCAAGTATAACCATCCACACGGCCCTCGTTGCACTGCCTCATTCTAAAGTTAGCGAGTGTTAAGCTCTTGCCAAGACAACTACCTAGTATGTGCTCAGCAAAAGCAAGCTTTCCCAAGAAACGCCACGCGTTTTTCTCATGTCCAATAGCACATTTCGCAGCTTGGGATACATCCTGCGACCCCATCCAGTACAGCCGGGGAGCCAATGATGGTGGTGGCCAAGACCAGCCACGCTCCACTGAGAACGGCCACCTACCTGTTTTGTACGGGTAATATGATGAGATGACGATACAACCTGGATAGTGCGAAGGATTGAACCAAAAGTCTATCTTTATCGAGTTGCGATAGCAGTCATTACGTATTTCATTACGTCGAGGCAGGGGGGCGAGGAAACTGAGGTACCAGCTGAAGCTGTGTATTATCATTGAAAAGCATACATCTAAATCTACACCTTTTTTTATTAAATAGGAAACAAAACAAAAGACACTGTGTTGAGGTGTCGTAAATCCATAACGCCATTCCTCTAAGTTATATGCAGTACTCTAAAACCATTTAAACAAGTAGTTGAAGCCAAACGACCAACGACGAACGCGAACCGTGTAGATGAAAAAGTAGACCAGAGCCCAGTTACTAATGCAAAAGGCCAGGAAGATGCCAAAATCGCGCCATTTCTGGCTGGGCTCGATGTGAAGCGAAGCCAGGTACTGGGTACCGTCGGAGTAAGGGCAGTAAGCACACATGTCGGTTGCGTTGGGGTCAATCAAGTAGCCCCGGCCGGCCTTGGCGATGAAGTCGTTGGCAAAGTCGGCGCACGACTTGCCAGACGGCGGCCGAAAGTGGGCCGCCTCGCCGTCGGCGCAGCGGACCTCTTGGTTGGCCAGGGTGCTCGACAGCACGCCGCCGACAAAGTACGTCGACGGGTTGACATAGTACATCCAGTAGCGCCAGAAGACGACGAGCTGCTGGTACGGCACAAAGACGCCGTTGAAGATGGAGAACATGACGAGGAAAAAGGGCAGGACGTTGCTGATGACGGTAAAGGACGGGGCAAAGGCGCAGATCCACTGCGCCCAGCTCGTCTGGAAGAGGAAGAAGAGCAGCGTCATGAGGAAGACGAAGCCGGCCGTGGCGCTGTCGGTCGGCAGGCCGGTGGCAAAGTACCAGAGCACCCAGTAGAGCACGGCCGAGACGACGGCGCTGGGAATCTCGGAGAGGATGGACGCGGAGCAGAAGGCGACCCAGCCGTAGATGCGCGAGGGGTACTCGCGCGCCTCCCACAGCGCGCGGTCCATGAAGAACTTGGGCAGCACGGCGTTCATGGTGGCGGGCAGGAAGAGGAGGACGAGAAAGGACGTGAACATGCGGCTCTGCATGTCCTGCACCGTGTTGCCGAGCTGCCAGAACGTGAAGCCGTTGAAGATGCCAATGAGGACGGCGACAAAGAACTTGCCGTACACGTACGACGGCTGGCGCCACTGCTTGATAAACATGCGCTTGGTCAGGAGCGCCGTCTGCTCGTACGCCGAGGCCGCAAACTCGTCCTGGCGGGCCGCACCGCCCGACTCGTGCGCCAGCTGCGCCGCCGCTGCGCCGCGGTCGCGCTTGATGCGCTGAATCTCCTCCGTCAGCGTCTTGTTCTCGTCCGACTGCAGCCACTGCTCGTTCCAGAACGCGCGGCCGGCGGGCTTGGCGCCCTGCTCAATCAGAAACTCGGCGACGTTTTTGCCGTCGGGGCACTGCGAGCCGCGGGCGGCAAAGTAGTCGACGACGGCGCCGCCGTTTTCGCCGACGGGGCCAAAGTAAAAGACGTTGCCGCCCGGGTTGAGCGCGAGGATCTGGTCAAACTGCTCGATGAGCTCCGACGACGGCTGGTGGATGGTGCAGATGATGGCCTGCCCCGCGGCGCACAGCTTGCGCAGGAAGCGGATGATGGAAAAGGCCGACTGCGAGTCGAGCCCCGACGTCGGCTCGTCGAGGAAGAGCAGCAGCGACGGCTTGGCCGCGAGCTCGACGCCAATCGTCAGCCGCTTCTTCTGCTCCACGCCGAGCGAGAAGACAATGGCGTCCTCGATGGGCTGCATCTCGAGCAGGTCGATGATCTTGTCGACGTAGGCGATCTTTTCCGCGCGCGGTGTGTCCTTGCTCTGGCGGAGGAGCGCCGAGAACTCGAGCGCCTCGCGCACCGTGGTGGACTCTTCGTGCAGGTCCATCTGCTCGACGAAACCGGTGCCGCGCTGGAAGTCGGTGGGCAGGGCCGTGCCGTCGACGAGCATGCTGCCCTCGACAACACCGAGGGTCTGGCGCTGCGACAGCGTGTTGAGGAGCGTCGTCTTGCCGGCACCGGAGGCGCCCATGAGCGCGACCATGACGCCGGGCTTGGCGTAGCCTTGGACGTTGTTGAGTAGCTTCTTGGGCCCGTCGGCGCTGGGCACGGTGTAGTTTACATTTTCCCAGGTGAAAATCTTTTCGCTGCGCTGAAACTCCTGCAGAATCTCGTCGGGGGTGGTGATTTCGCGCCGGAGCGTGTCGTCGCCCTGCGTCTCCTTCTTGCCAGACTCCTCGTCGCCGGTTTTGGTCTTCTTGGCGGCCGCGGCACCAGCCTTGGACTTTTTGAAGATGAGGATGCCCATGCCAGACGTGGCAAACGAAATGGTCTCGGTGGCCAGGACCGTGACCAGGATGTAGAGAACGGAAAAGGCAATCAGGACAGCCCAGTTGCGCCAGAGGTTGGAGCGGTGGTAGTCGTAGTTTGCGGCGAGGTAGTCGGCGCCGTTGACGGTGATGGCGCCGGCGGCCGAGCCGGGAACAGCACAGCCCTGGTTCTCGGGCAGGATGCCGGGGCCCTGGGGCACGAGCTGGCTGGGGGCGCACTGCATGTTGCGGTTGGACAGCTCGTTGGAGATGACACCCTCGAAAGAGTACGACACGGGGTTGATCCAGTAGAACCAGCCAAACCAAATCTTCTTGCTCAGCAGCGTGGGCTTGCTGATGGCATAGCCGGTAAAGATGAGGAGCAGGTTGAAGGTGATGCCGGAGAAGCGGACGGCGTCGTCAATAGACGGGCTGATGGCGGCAAACATGCGGTACAGGGCGGTGATGCAAATGGTGGTGGTGTAAATGTACAGCAGGTAGATGAAGAACTTGCCGGCATCCATGTCGAGGTTGCACATAAAGTACAGAATGAGACCAAACACGACGACCTCGACAAACAGCAGGGGGAAGTCGGCGAGGATGCGGGCAAAGTTGACGGCCGAGGGGCGGTAAAAGGCGTACTCCTTGTGGCGCTCAATGACGTCGCGGCCGGCAATGGCGCGGATGAGCTCCGACAGCTGCAGCCAGCCGAGGAAGAGGATGGAGAAGAAGGCGGCGCCACCGCGCAGGAAGAGGCCCGAGGTGTCGTCGGGTATGTCGTAGAAGAGCGAGCCGACAATGAGGCCCATGCTGATGATGATGGCAAACTTGGTGTAGAGCGTCTGCTTGTCGCCCCAGAGCAGCCAGAACTCGCGGCGCGTGCACGCGAGCACCTGCCGCCAGTAGCTGACGGTGTAGTTGGAGCGGCCGAGCACGGTGCGCGACTTGGCCTCGGACACGGACTGCTGGAACGTCTCGGCGTCGGCGTGGCTGGTCGCGGCCAGGTGGCGCTCGTAGTCGGCCACGTCGGCGAGCACGCGCGCGTAGGCGTCGCTCGCGCGGAACGCGGCCGCGAGCTCGGCGGGCGTCTTGGGGCAGCGCTCCTCGAAGCCCTCGCGGAAGCGGCGCGCGTTGACGTCGCAGACCGACGTGAGGAAGTCGGCCGTGGTCTGGCGCGGCGGCGCGTAGAAGCCGAGGTCGACAAAGTACTGCCGGGCGGCGGGCGCGGGGCCCTGGTACAGCATGCGGCCCTGGTCGACGACGAGGACCTTGTCCATGAGCTCGTAGATGCCCTCGCCGGCCTGGTACAGCGTCGTGAGCGTGGTGCGGTCCGACACGTCGGTCATGACGCGCAGCGAGCGCGCATAGTTGAGCGCCGTGGAGGCGTCGAGCCCGCGCGTCGAGTTGTCCCAGCAGGTGACGGTCGACTTGGTCGCCAGCGTCTCGGCAATGGACACGCGCTTGCGCTCGCCGCCCGAGACGCCGCGCGTGTACTCGTCGCCGACGTTTGTGTTTTTCGTGTGCGCAATGGCAAACATTTGCAGAAACGCATCCACCACGAGCCCGATGCTGCCGCTGTCGTGCTTCTTGGTCTTGGTGCGCAGCGAAAAGTCGAGCGTCTGGCCGACGGTCAGCGAGGGCAGGTGGCGGTCGTTTTCCGGGTTGTAGACGACCTCGCCGCGGTAGCGGCGGTCCATCTCGGCGGCGTCGATGCCGCCGTAGCGCACGTCGCCGTCGACGGCGACGTAGCCCCCGCGGTTGTTGGCAATGGCCTTGAGAAAGGTGGTGCAGCCGGAGCCCGGGCGGCCGAGGACGAGCATCATCTCGCCGGGGCGGACGACGCCGGTAAAGTCGTCGATGAGGTTGCGAATCTCCGGGCCGTCGCCCTTGCTGAAGCGCAGCGCCGGGATCAGCTTGGTGAGGTGGCTGTAGAGGTCCGGGCCAAAGGTGCCGAGAATGGCCTGCGGCAGCGTGCGCACCGTCATGGCGCTGACAGCCGCACCCTTGACGGTGAGGTTCTTGAAGACGACGCCAACCTTTTTCGTCGACTCGCCGCTCTCCGGGTGGCGCTTCTCGAGGTGGCCCTGGCGCATAAACTCGTCGAGCTGAAAGTCGTCCTCGTTGCGCCGCGTCGCCTGGCTGTCGGCCTCGACGTCGGGCGCGCGGTCCGTCTTGCGCAACGCCGAGAGGAGGCCGCCCTTGCTGTGGGTGGCCGTCTGGTTCGCCTTGGAGACGCCCGACGCATTGCTGGCGCGGCGGCTCAGCTCCTTCTGGAGGTCGGTGTAGCCCTGGCGCGCAGAGGCCCGGCGGACAGGGCCGCCGGCGTCGGCGTCGCCCCAGTAGCCATCGACCGAGGCGTCGCTGGAGGAAACGTCGGCCGCGGATGAAGGGACGATGGCGGCGTCGGCGTCGTTGGTGTGTGCGTTTGTAGCGTGGTGATTGGTAGCTCCGACGGTGGCCGTTGGCGGCACCGCCTGCTGCTCGTCGGCAGCCATTGTGGAGTGGTCTGGTGCTGAAACGGCTTTGTCGCTTTTTCGTTTGAAAACTGAAAAGAAGACTCCCGTATTGTTAATAGCAGTTACAGTAATCTTTTTGCTTTATTAGGACGTCGAGTCCGTGGCTGCTTCCTTCATCATAGGTCAAGGTGGGACGGCGACATTTATATGGGATTGGGCAGCTCCATCGACCGCGGGCTAATTATGACCGCAGCAGGTCGGATCCGTTTCACGTATTTTTTATTTTTTTTTAACCCTCCCAACTCGCCTCGGAGCCGTGCAAATCCCGCCATGACGCACGGCGGGCGCACTACTCGGCCCACAGGCTTGGTGGTTCCGCTGACCACAGGGCCAATGGCTGGCAACTCCCACAGCGTTGCCTGGAGATATGTATTTCTAATCTCCGGGGTGTGTGTGTTGAAAAACTAAAGGCTACATACTGAGCTAACCGATTTGTTATTACTTGTTCTTTTTTTTATGGGTGCGGCTTGTTCCTTGCGGTGGTGGTTTGGAATTTTCGACCGAGAATGCTGTGGAGACGGAGCAAGACGGCCACCACAGTGGCACAGAGTGAACTTGCTCAAGGGGACAATCGCGGAGACTGTCGTTTGCGGAGACTTTTTGCTCACCCTTGGCATCCGTCCATTAATAATGCCTTTGAGCACGTTTGTTGCCGTGAACCAACATCCCTGAGCCGTTTCAGCAGTCTCGACCAACTAGAGCCGTTTTGCTCCGCCGTTGGAGTTGGGCTGCGACTTTTTGCAACTGACTCTGCAAAGCTGCGCCAGTGGGTGCTGAATGATTCATTGTGAATGATTCATTGTGGGGAATTGTCCCAGTTGGGCGCTGTGTTGGCGCTTTTTAGGCCGGGGATAAACACTACGGCCGCCCTTGAAAGCCTTGAAAGCCTTGAAAGGGGCTACAAACAAACATCAACAGCTCGTACCGATTCTCATGGTGTCTTGATATCGTCTCACTCGGTAAACAGTCACCGGCCGAGACCATGTGGGCACCATTGTGTATTGTGGCTACCAAGTCGCTCAAACTATCCCTCACGACACACATGTGTCAGCCACCTGCAGCTCACCCCTACGCCTCGTGTCGGATCCTTGTGAGTTTTGCGTGCAGGGCAAGCCGCTTTCAGAAAGTCATACAGATGACTATGCACGCCAAGTTTATTCCCATTCACTGTCAGCGTGCTCACCAGAAGGCGTGCGCCACCAGATTGCGCACCCTAGTAGACAGGCCACCCACCAGCAGGCTATGTTTGCTCAACGGCAGTGTTTTTAGTCGTGTTTTGATTTCAAATCACCCTGGGGCCGTTCCCAGGGGGTGTGTGCCGTGAAATGTTAAAAAAAGATATGGGCCGGGCGCCGCGCCGTCGTGCCGCCCACCTCCAAGGCAGCTGTAGCTCCGCCGCGGCGCTCTTGGACTTTTCTGATGACAATCAGTTTTTCCTGTTTGCTTTGTTTGCTTTCTCCTTTATCTAAAGGAGCTCCTTGTCAAGGGTTTTTTTCCAAGCAGTTATCGGCCGAGCGCCGACATGTCAGACCAACGCCCAAAGCCGAATGACGTAACGCCGTTCGCCGCCACTCTCTAAAAAAAAAAAAAAAAAACTGGCCAAAGCTTCAGCCGCGACTACGGCTCCATCGGGCCCGAAGGCTTGACATTTAAGTGGCTTAATTAACCCCGATTTACATTGATACATAGCAACCATTTGCCGCTGCACGCACGAAAGAATAAAAGAGCATGACTCTGGCCGGCGATAACAACTGCACAACCCCAGGTACACCGTAATGGAGCGCTGAACCCGACTATGCCAGCAAACACGGGATATGACTCCTCGTCTTGGCGCGTCCCGGCTGAGCAAAAAGACGGCAGGGATGCACTGTAAACCCTGGATTCGCAGCTGCATGGCTTGGCTGCCACGTCGGGTTGCAGCAAAGCGGTCAATCAAGTGAATAGAGTTATCCAGCCTGAGACACGCTTTTGGGGGTCATGTTTTTTCACGGACTTGTGCGAATAATTGTCCGAGATATCGGTGTTTACAAACCAAACAAACCCCCTTTGTTTTTATCAGCGCCAACAGCTGTTACACAGCAGCGCCGATAGGTGAGCCGGCGGCGATAGGTGTTAAGCAAAGTGAAATGATCTTTGGCGGCACCTTGTCCGCGCGGGCCGCGGGCCTGCATGCATCCGGGGCCGAAGCTGCCAAAATTAGAAAAAGACGGCACACCTGCCGCTCAATTTATCTACATCGGCATTTCTCAGGAGCCCAGCGTGAATCACAACTGTGCTCATTGCTTGCCCAACTGGTAAGACTGTGGTGGTGGCCCGATTTAGAGTTTTGATTTTGCGACACGAAATAACGACCCCTAGATGCGGTTCTTATTATCCCCGTTATAGGAGCTGAACGGGAAATTGGCCCAAGGGCGATGCTGACATGGTTACAAAGACAGACAAGAGTCGTGCGTCCATCAAACTGCGCCGTCTTGCTGTCCGCTTTGGCTTTGCAACGGTTCTTTTGCAACGGTTGGGATGAAGCAACTCATCATTTAGAGACGCAGTCCACATTATAGATCATGCACTTTGGAACACAAGTGTATATCAGAATTACTTTAAAATTATGCTATTAATTATATATACAAGTTGTGCCGACCATCCACTCGGCATCATGACTTTCATCCGCCTCCTTCACACAGCAAGTGCTGCCTTGTTTTTTTTTTGTTCTTCGTCTCCCACGCCGTCGCTCCCAACCATTTTACTGGTCAAACTCGCCCGCGTACAAGACATCGCCCGGCCGGCCGTTCATCTCGTCCCACACGGCGCGCGCCTCCTCGTGCACGCTGCGACCGCGAACCTGGCCCCCGTCGAGGCCCGCCAGCAGCGCGGCCGCGTTTTCGCGCTCGAGCTGCACGTGCAGGTACACGGCGGTGCGCTTGCCGCTGAAGAGCGCAAAGGGGATGTTGGTCGCGCCCGCATTGTTGGCGTCGCCGACGGCGTAGACGCCCGGCACGCTCGTGACGAGGCCCTTGCTCGCGTCCACGTCAATCTTGCCGCCGATGAGCTTGGCGCCGAGGGCGCGCGGCAGCGTCGACTTTTGGTCCGTGGGCACGTTGATGATGAAGGCGTTGCGCAGGACGGGCTCGCCCGTCGCAAAGTGCACGCGGAAGAGGTCGTGCTCCGGGTGCGTCGGCAGGCTGGGGTCGGCCGACGGGTCGGCGCCGTCGCGCAGGCGCTCAATCGAGGTGAGCACGCGGTCGTCGACGGGCGCCTTCTTGGCCTTCATGTAGTCGCGCCACTGCGGGAAGCTCTTCTCGGTCGCGTCCAGCTCCGTCTGGTTGGCGGCGGTGCCGTTGGTAAAGGCGACAACGTCCGAGTTGAGCGTCGTCACCTCGCGCAGGGTGCCGGGCGCGGCGCTCACGGGGCCGACGATGCCGAGGGCCTGGTCCGCGTGCTCGTGGCCGTCGCACCAGGGACACCAGTAGATGCCCTTGCCAAAGTTCTCCTGCAGGCCCGGCGTGCCGGGGATGAGGTCGGTGAGGCCGGTGCCCAGGATGACTTTCCGGGCCGTGTATGTGATTTCGTGGCCGCCCGTGTAGTTGCCGGTGACGGTAAAGTAGGTGTTGTTGCGCTCGGGCTGGATCTTGGTGATGGTGCCGTTGGTCATGGTCACGGTGCCGTAGTGGGCAATGGACTTGCGGGCGAGCCAGCGGTAGTAGGCCGGCTGCTGGCCTGAAGGGGTTGCGTTAGCATGTGTTGGCCCCTGGGTAAAGGAACAGTCAAGGAACGGGGGTTTTCTGTAAAAACGTACCATCGTTGCCAATCAGATCGTGCAAGTGACGGGTAGCGCCGTTGCGGTACTCGCCCGAGTCGACGAGCAGCACGTTGCGACGCACGCGGGCGAGGCCGCTCAGCGCCGCGAGACCAGACGGACCACCGCCGACGATGATGGCGTCAAAGTCGGTGCTTGGGAGGGCATCGCTGCTGTTGTTGGTATTGGCAACTGGGGCCGCAAGAGATAGCAGCGGCAGGGCTGCCACGAGTGCGGAGCGGAACCACATGGTGAAGCTTGGTCGACGTTGTCTGCGTTTGCCAGCTGTCAGGACTCTGTTGGTGCAGCACACAAATGGATGCAGAGGAAGAATTCTATGCGGCCACGACAGGAACAGCAGGAACAACAGCAAGCAACTGTAAATAAACAAGAATAGAGAAATAAAGCCTCAATTGAGACATGTAGCATTCTTTTATACTCGCCGATTTGGACCACGGCCCCCCTCCCCCGTTGTCAGCCCGGCAAAGGAGCCCAGATCAGCCGACTCAAGTGCAGCGCTAGGTGAGACGGAATGGGGTAACTGGAGGGTCAATCTCTGCCGATATTACGCTCAATTGGCTTGTGCTCGATTATCCATTTTCTCGTATTACTACGGGCGATGTTCTGCTTTCCGTAGATTGCGCCAACACGCTAGTCACCGGTAGCTCATCAGCTTTTCAGCGGGGGCAGCTTGACGGTGACCCGCCCGGCAAAGGCGCCGCCAAGCTCCGCGTCCGGGAGTTGCCATAAAGTGGTTTCTCTTTATTTATTTTGTACTCATGCTGCTAGTTACTGAAAAATTGGCGGTTGAGAGAGACGACGCTCGGAGGTTGAGGGAAAGAGAACAGACTGGCAAGGTTCATAAAAAAAGCAAAGACAGTGACAGCGCACGACGCACAATGACGCACTCCACTGTCCGAGCTCGCCATCTCACAGAGTTACATCGCGGGTGCCCACCAGCAAACCAAGGTTGCCAAGCTTCTCCTGTCAGTCCTGCCCTGCTGGCTAATGAATTGGGCAGCTGGAGAAGAGAGAAAGAAGAAGAAGAAAAGAAAGGAATAATCCACAGACCAAGGAACGAAAAAAATTGCCTCTCATGCACGGAGTGCATCGCTTCGGGTATCCTGCTCTGGTAAGCCGTGCACTGCCCAACCACTACCGCAGCCTCCGGCTATTCACCAGCATACGCCGGCCCCAGCATTTTTTTTCTTCAGCTGCGCCATACATTCCCCATCTGCAACTGTAAACTATATAACAGTCTGCATTATAAAAGATCCAAACCATCTCCACTGCCCGACCTCGTATGGTCACGAGCGCCGCTCCGCCAAGCATGAGAGCCGGCTCTCGCAGACAATGCTTGCAAAAAGTTGGCAATATCAAAAAGTCTATTTTTTTGCTATCAAAGGAAAAAATAAAAGCCTAAACAGAAATAATCGCCTACGTTTGATCTCCATGCAAAGAAAAAAGACACAGAAAAAAAAAAACTTCAGCCCAGTAGATTGATAAACGGCTCCGGCCACCGTCCCCACACCAGCGGCCGGTCGCCCAGCCGCCCGCTCACCGGCGCCAGCATCTTGACCTTGCGCTTCTGCTCGTCCACGTCGGACACGTACACGAAGCCCATGACGCCCGCCGCCCGGATCGTCTCGGGCGTGTCCCGCACCGACGCGTGCATAATCGCCAGCGTCCAGTGCTCCATCGACGAGCACGCCTCCTCGCGCACCAGCGTGTCCGTTTCGTAGTCGGAGTCTAGACGGGCAACGTTGGTTAGTAGAGGGGTCGTAAGAAGAAGGAGGAGGAAAATAGAAGAATAGAAAAGAATGTCGAGAAAAAGAAAAGAAAAGAAAAAAGTGAAAGAAAAAAAAACGTACAGTCTGGTAGTCGGTAGATGACGAGGCTGTCAAGATCGACCTGCTGGATCTGCGGGCTCAGCGTCCGTCGCGCGTCGCCGAAAAAGTACTCTTTGATGACGGCCTCGCGGCTGTGCTCGGTAAACGTCTCGTCCCTGTCCACGACGCCGTCCGACTTGTCCAGTGTTATGACCTGGATGGGCTCACCGAGGCTCGTCTTTTCCGTGGCGAAGCGCTTCGCAATGTCGGCGTTGAGGCCGCTCGTGCCCAGGACGACGACAATGTTTACTATATTTTCTACCCGTCAGCACTGTACCTCCCCCATCTCTCCACCTCCCATGGCCGCCGTCACACCCAAACAAGTCGCATACCTGATAACTCATCCACCATGTGCGCCAGCAGGTCCAGGCCCCGCGCGCTGCCGGCCTCGACGCCCATGGCGTCCACCAGCACCCCGGACGACTTGACGTCCGGGTCCTCGCTGAGCCGCCCGCTCGCGCCGTCCGCCAGCCGCCCAAACAGCCGCTTGTACACGTCGGCGTCCTCCGCGGGGGACTCGCGCCCGTAGTAGTACACGAGCGGCAGCTTGACGGGCACCGTGCTCGGCCCGCTCGTCGGGGTGCTGCCCCAGCCGTCCGCGGCCACCGGGTCCATGACGGTCGCAAACACGCCGGCGCTCAGCGTCCCCGCGAGGCTCAGCATGCCCTCGCCGGGGTCCGCATTCACCACGATCGGCTGGTGGCCCTGCCGCGTCGCGTAGCTCGCCAGCGTCCGCACCAGCGTCGTCTTGCCCGTCGCGCGCGCGCCCGCCACCAGCACCCGCGGGCCCTCGCGGCGGTCGCGCGCCGCCGCCCCCCGCATCTCCGCCAGCCGCGCGTGCAGGTTGAGGTACGACGTCGCGGGGTTCTCGCTCGGCGTCCGGAAGGCGGCCGTCGCCTCGTGCTCGGTGCGCCCGTCAATCTCGAGCTCGCAGCCGTGCCAGCTGAGGAGCTTGCCGCGCAGCGGACCCGTCAGCCGGTAGGCGTTGCGCGGCGCGAGCTCCACGCCGTCCTTTTCGGCGGTCCCCGAGAGCAGCTTGACGCTGACCGCGGCGCCGGGCGCCAGGTGGAAGCGCCATTCGCCGGCCTTGCGGAGCGCAACGATGCGAGTCGACGATTCGATGTGCTGAGAAGGGTTAGCATAATGACGCGGGAGCGAGGACAGTGCGAGAGAAGAAAAAAATGAAGATTAGGAACTAGAGCAGGCTGTCAATGCTGAAAATGGGCTTACCTGCGCAGGAATCTGCCCCAGCCCTGGAATTGACATGTCGGGCTACATTGAACATTTGTGTTTGTATGGAGGAAGCTTTGTTCACGATGCAAGCTTGGAGGGGCAGCTAGTTTGTTAGTGGGTCGGCGCCGTTGCATGTGCTACCACAGCCACCACATATTGAACGAAATGGTAATCATGACTAGGAAATTTTAAAAGCAAATATGAGAGTATGTATTTAAAAAAGCTATTCATGCGTCGCCGCAGAGCTACTGTTTACGTAGCTTGTGTATAATGCTCTTGTTCCATGTTGAGCTATGTGAAGCCCAACCCCAGACGCCGTACATGCATGTTGCCGCCTACTATCGAGACGGACTGAAAGCAATAGCAAAATCAATACGAAAGGGAAATGCAAGACTTTCGCCGATTTATCGCGAGAGTTGTTCAAAAATGTCCCGCACGCTCCTCACGCCCTTCAGCAAGTTCTCGTCCGGGCCTTTGCCCGGCGTCCACTGCGCATGGGCAAAGTCAATCAGCTTCAGCGAAAACATTGGCGGCGAATGCTCAGCCCCCATGTCCGAATCCACATCCTCGTAGTCATCGTCGTCGCCATTACCCAGCTCGTCGTCGTCGTCCATGGCAATGCCACTATCAGTGCGCATGGTCGTTCGATTGGCAAACTTGGTCTCGATGGCCGTCACCACGTCATTGTTGTGTTCAATGGCAGCGCGCAGAGCCGCGCCGTCGCCCTCGAAAACAAAGAGCAGCGACGACGAGTACATGCGCGTCTCGTGCTTCTCGATAATGGCCTGGATGTGGTCCAGCTCGCGCAAAAATGCCGCGCACACGGCCCGGCCCAGATTCTTGTCGATGCCGGCGGCCTTGTTGAAGATGAAATGGCGGAAACCGTCGAGGATGTTGTCGTCATTCATCGTCAGGCGGCCGTAGTCCTTGTCGTAGATGCGGTAGCCCTCGCTGTCGAGCTGCGCCTCATCATTCGACCCGCGAAAGACGCGCATGCCCGCGATGCGGAAGCCCATGTTCTTGTGTGTCGTCTCGGACGCAATCTTGTCGAAGCGCAACTTTTTCGCGGCGGGCGCATCGTCGGCCCACAGCCGCTCGCCGAGCTTGACGTCGAGAATGTTGGGTTTCGTGAAGCCATAGGCAGTATTACCCAACACGGCGCCCAGGTCGGTCTCGATCTTCTTTCCGTTTGAAGGGATCCAGGGAGCGCCGTCGTGCGTCATCGTGTCGGCGGGTGCGCGCGAGATCTGCTCTGCGACTGTCGGTTCGGTCTGCTCTGCGACTATCGTTTCGATCTGCTCTTGGGCCATCGGAATGACGCCGGCATCGGAGATGATGCCCGCGATGGCCTCGTCGAGTTTGAGGCCCGAGAGTTGCTTCAATGCGCCCATCCAGCGAGGCATGATGTCGAGAAATTCGGGGTATGCGGTGGCGGATTCGTAAAAGTCAATCTCGGCCTGTGTGCAGGGCTTGATGAAGGCCTGTCCGCTCGCGTCGCATAACGTACCGGCGCTGGTATGGTTAGTCAGTTTCTACTGCCGCATTGTTCCTCTTGGGTACGTACTGTCCTGCGACGGCATGGTTGTAGGCGCGCAGATTATTCAGTTCCGGGTTGCGCTTCCTGTTTGTCATGGTGAAAATGTCCAGCTGCGGCTGAACAATAAGATTTGAATCGATTTGTCCAGATGAAATGGAGAGTCGGCTGGGCCAAGAACGCCTGGGGAAATTTGGGGGAGTTATATCCCTGTTGCCGTGGTGGTTCAAGGAAAGAGCGGTGGTGTCTTGTCGTGTGCAGTAACAGGTTTGGAATCGCGGGGCGCAAGTGCTGTGTCGTAAGCTGCAAGTGTAGAATAGAATGCAAGTTGGGACATGGGCGGGTCAAGAGGATCCTTATATATGAAGATGGCGCGCGCGAAGGTAGTGAATGACAGGCCCGTTGTTGTGACGAGCGGCGCGCATCGAGGATTTGGTGGTGAATGGGTGATGTTAAATGTGATTCTCTTCCGTGCTTGTAGGTAGATTTTAGCCAATGGCGGGCACCACCGTGAGTAGGTACTTACCTACTGTAAGTCCCACGAGCCCCCACATCTACAAAAAGCTACATCATGTCGCATTGTGGCGGGTAGGCAGATCTGCGTACCCCTTTGTACCTCCCTTACACCGATTCACAGCCAGAAGCCTCGCAACAGTGAGGCGCGCAGCAGTACAGTGCTGTCATTCAGAGCAATTGATTTGTTCTTGTGAGCCCGCCTGGGTGCCTGGTTACCACACAGCCGGCCACCTCGAACATGACACACAGCAGGGCCAAAAGGTGCATGTACATATTTTGCTCACTGCCCGTTTGGCCGCCCAAGGCTGCTGCAGGGCCGCCGGCCATCAACGCCACCTTGGGCCGCAGTGGCGCCGCTGAGGTGGAGCGTGCTGTGTTTCGCTGGGACAGAGCGCTAACGCTGGCCGCTACGGGGGGCTCAGTCCATGGTCAGCAGCGGCGGGTCCGTCCTGGCCTGCAGAGCAGCGTGAGTCGCCAAAGAAGCCTTGAAACTGTAAATACTCACCTACCAGCAGCCGTAGCCATGGACAGTCTGAGTCCGTCCGGATGCTGTGCCTGCAAGTGGTATGCACGGTGACGCTTGGCCACCCACCCTGGTCCCGGCTGACTTTTCGTCGCACAGCCACACGCGACCCGGGTCCTTGCCTGCCAGCTGGCCCAGCCAAACCCTGACGTGGCGGCGTCTCGCTTTCGCATCAGGTTGCCGCCTCAGCCACCATCTCTCAGTCATCTCGCAACTCATCCCCCCTTGGCCATTCACCCACACAAGAGCCTTGCATGCGGCTCCCCACGTCGGACCGCCGCCGCCGGCCAGCGTGGCCAAACCCTGTCCAGAGTGAGAAGAAGCAGCAACCCAATGCCGAAATGCCCCGGCCGACTGGTGGCGTGAAAACTGCCTACGAATCTGCCTTGGCCGCGCGCTCCTGTGTCCCACCTGCATTGGGCCTCGTGCAGCCCTTGACAACGATTCACAAGAGACTAATTAAAAATGAACGCATACGAATAAATACAGTTTTTCAACAAAGTGCATAGCCGCTGTCCTCCCATCATTACTATTACTGGACGTTCTGCTTCACCTCAAACACCGTCTTGCCCAGACCGCCCTTGCCCTTGTACGACTGCCAGCACGCCTCGCGCACCTTGCTAATGTCCTGGAGGGCCACGCGCAAGCCCACCACCGGCCGCAGCTTGCCCTCCTCCGCCGCGTCCTTGAGCTGTGCCAGGTCCTTGCCGTTGGGGTCCAGGAAGATGTACTTGTACTCGACGCCGTAATAGCGCGCCTTGAGCTTGCGCAGCTGGTCCGTGGCATCGAGGAACACGCGGGCCACAATAGGCAGACGGGGCTTGTCCGGCGTGTCCATGATGCTCGAGTTTTGCAGCGTCGCGCCGGACGGTGCCGTCGCGATGGACACGACCAGCCCGCTGCCCTTGACCAGCAGCGGCATGAACGCGGTCGCCTGGCCGGTGGTGTCGAAGATGAAGTCGACAGACCCCGCTGGGATCGTCTTGATGGGGTCGTCTTTGGTGTAATCAATGACTGTGCCTTTGGTTAGCATCCTAGCAAGACGAGGCTTCTGGCAGCGTCACATACTCTGATCAACGACATGCTCGCCGAGCAGCTCTGGCACCTTGGGCACCTTGCTCGTCGACACGGTAGTGATGACCTTGCCAGCCTTAAACACGTTCTTGGCAATCTGCAGGCCATATGCACCAGTACCGCTCACTGCACGACGTTTGTTAGCTGCAGACCGAGATCGACAACAGGCAGCATCACTCACATCCGGCAGGGACAAAGACCGTCTTGCCCTCCAGCGAGCCCTTGTACTCACGCAGGGCCTGCAACGCCGTCAGCGCCGCCAGCGGCAGCGAGGCAGCGTCACCAAAGGACAGATTCCTGGGCTTGAGCGCAATGAAGCTCTCCGGGCACACGGCAAACTCGGCCCACGCACCTGCACGTCAATCAGCCTTAGTCGTCTTGTCATGCATTTCATCACATCACAGCAACACCACACACATACCTCTGTGTGACTCTGGCAGTCGCACATACACCTCATCGCCCGCCTTGAACGACGTGACACTGCTGCCCACTTCTTCCACCACACCGGCGACATCGTAGCCAATGCTGTATGGGAACCTTGCAGCATCTGCATGTTAGCGCGCAACCCAGTCTGAGAGAGAGAAAGAGAGAGACGGCCGCGTGACGTACTTGTCGGGGATGGCCATCTTCAGCGCGCCGTCCACTTTCTTTACATCAATGGGGTTGATGCTCGCCGCGTGCACCCTGATCAGGACGTCGCTGGGCTGTGCGACGGCCGGCTTGGCCACTTTGCTGAGCTCGTAGCCATCGGGGTTGGTGTACTTTGGGGCTGTAATCGACAGCATCGTATTCGCCATGTTGCAATGCAGAAAGCTTGATGGTGCCTAGGAAGTAGCGGTCAAGTACGACCTCAAAAGGCGATCCTCTGACCTTTAAATACCGATCAAAGTAGAGTCAAAATTTTGACCACTTGCGACCAATGTCACCAAGTACCGCGGTTCACCACGCCGGTTCCGACAAGAGCGGGTCAGGGGATCGCCGACTTGGGCCAAGTCCGCAGCGGACATGATGGGGCCTTCTGTGTCCATGTTCGACGTCGTGCACTGCAGGGCTGACAATTAGGATGTGCCGGAAAATAAGAAGCTAGAAGAAGATCTGAGGCTTTCTATTGACCCAAATTTCCCAGCTCCGGTGCGCAACTTTTAAGCCGGACTTTTTCGTCTGTACCTAATCTCTGATGGCTACTGATCTCCGTAGATTATCGCCGTGCGGAGTTGCTTTATAATAAGTAACAGCCACACAGCGGAACAGAATCTTTGCCTTAGCAGAGCCGAGGCTATTAAGAAAAAAGTCCGTAGGAGAATATTAGAAAAAGGAGGCGCTTGGAGCTATCGTTGATAAGTAGATGTTATTCCCGAGTTTGTTTCCAGACTGCAACCTCGGACTACAGGGTACCCGCGGTTGCCAAGGTGCCGTCTGATGAATCCATTGTTCCAAAAGGTAAGCAGCAGATATAAGCCATCTCTCGTTATTCTCTGACGGATCTGGAATCGTGTAATTTTATTGGACTTGTGTGTCTGAGTAACAAAACGTTGTGCGACGCCAGCCTCCTGTGATGCGTTATCCTCCGTGGGCTTATGCGTTTGCAATCGCCTTTCCAAGTGAATGCAGGGTGCCGTTTGTCGAACCAATAAAATCGTCAACACCACCCAGCTCACTTTCTTCCGCCCTGCACATCTTTTCAATCCAAAGGTACTTGAAATCGAACATCTGCCATGGATTCCGACCACGAACACGAAGGCCTAGAGTTGGACACTGTCGAAAACTTCCCCGAGAAGAAGAAGAGGCGACGCGGCGGCGGGAGGAAGAAGAAAAGCAGGGGCGTGACAGGCTTTGAAGGTGTGATGCTCATTGCGAGATCCATTTTGTATTATGGCAGCTAACATGAAGGAGAATACTATGCCGATCCTCCTACGACTCCAGAGGAAGCTCTCCGAGAGCAACAGGAGCTCTACGCCAGGTAAGTATCCACGCTCACCATGACATACACACCGTACTGATTTCATCTCCAGCTCTATCCCCTTTGAACAGTGAATTCTCTCTCTATCCTCTACACCTTCTCCACACGAAGCTAACAGCCTCCCAGGCGCATCCAGACATGCATCCACCGCTACCGCACCCGCCGCCGCCTCGACTCGGAGCTCAACGTCTACTTTAGCGAGTACATGTTCCTCGGCGGCATCAGCACCACCGGCGCCGCCTTCAACGCCGAGGAGCTCGAGGACGGCTCACTCATCCCCCCCGCCACCGAGACGGCGACCACCGAGGAGCAGGACGACGAGGCGGCCAACGCGCGCCTCTACGACGGCCACGCCCGCCACTGGACCGTCGACTTTGCCGGCATCGCCGCCGGCTTCCTGTCCATCTCCATCCTGCCGCTGACGTGCCTCGTGCCGGAGCCGACGCAGCGGGCGATTGGCGTCGTGGAGAACTTTTTGCGGTACGTGCTGCAGCACGACGTCTGCCCTGAATACGCAGAGGATGTCAAGAAGGCGCTGGGCGTGTGCGGCCGGGCGAGGGACGAGTGGCCGAGGCTGTGCCGCTTCAGAAACCTGTTGCCGGGCAGGTTCAACCTGGCGGCCGCGCAGACGTTTGGGGTGCACGAGGAGGGGGACTGGGCGCTGCAGAACCTCGAGCCATCCGAGACGCTCTCGCCCAAACTCGTCTTTTACGCGTCCCTCGTCGCGGCGGGCCAGCCCGTGCCCAAGACGGCGACGGGCCAGAGCGACTTGCGCCTGTCGCGCCAGTTTACGTGCTCCCTTGCCCTGCAGCGCGTCGAACTGCCCACGCCCGACGTCACCAGCTACTTTCGCCGGCTCGCGCTCGGCTCCGAGGCGCACAGGATGCTGGGCCTGCAGCCGCTGGGCCGCGCCGTCTTCCGGCCGACCGTCATCGAGGACGGATGGGTGCGCCAGGTCCCGGAGGCGCCGCTGCCGGCGGACCACGACGTCGTCTTCTTCTTTGAGCAGGACCTGCTCGCCGAGATGACGATCGGCACCCAGGTCACGGCGCGGGTCGGCGAGCTCAGCTCCGGGTTCCGCTTCGTCAAGACGCTGGAGACGGTGCAGCCGTCGTTTTACACGTTTTTGCCGCAGCACCTCATCAAGGACTACAAACCACCCCGGGTTAATGACCGGCCGCCACCGTCCATTCACGACAAAGAAGCAGCGACGGCGGTGGCAGAGGTGCCTGAAGAAGAAGAGCGGGCCGAGGGGTAAAGAAGGAGAAATAGGGTAGACAATAGTACGAGTGGCTGAGCTTGAAAAAGTTTGATCAAGAATATGTGCATTTATTAATGTCGCTATCGTCTCCTTCATCCAAATAAAGTCACTTCAGAAACGAGACATGAAGAATAAAACAGATTGTAGTCAACGCCGTGCGGGCCGTTTGGGAGGATCCCAAACGGCATTCAATACCCATGCAAACAAACACGAAATTCAAAAAAAGTCAAGGACAACCCAGGCGCGCAAAATTCACCAGACAAGAAAAAAAGTCGCGCGTAAGCTTCCAGGTGCAGTTGGTGACCGTAGCAAGTGTCCATCGCTGTTTTGACCAGACATTGCTCAGCTGCCAAAGACAAAAGACCCAGTGATGACAGCACAGCCGACCATCACAGTCTCATCCATCCATCAAAGCCAACTTTAATCGTGCGACTGCACCTTGTGGTCTCCCGCGACCGCGGCTGCATACGTAGGAGGGGTCTGGCCGTCAGAACGTCCGGCACTGTTGTTCGTCGTAGTCGTCACGCCGTGCTGCTGCGGCTGCGGTCGCGAGGCGGCGGCGGCGGCGTTGGTACCGCCGTAGTTCATGCCGCCGTGGGTCTGCGGCTGGTGCTGGCCGCCGCCGGGGGGCGGCTGGACGTAGACGTAGGTGACGCGGCCGCAGCCCTCGCCGCCGTCGCGGTGCAGCGTCTCGTACTCGTAGGGCGGCTCGGGGAACTTGGCGATGATGTACCAGGCGTGCAGCAGGCCCGGGACGTAGCCGAGGAGGCAGAGCAGGATGTTGATGAGCGAGTCGGCGCTGCAGATGCCGCACTTGACCCAGACTAGGCCATCGAGTTAGCAAAACAAGGCAATTCTTGTGGGGAAAGGGGGGGATTGTTTTTTGTCGTGGGGTGCGCCTGCGAATCAAACGGGTTTCGCGGTGGCGCGGGGTGAGCACATACCGGGCAGAGGAGGGAAGAGAATGGCGAGGACGCCGAGAAAGATGTCGGCGGAGCACATGATGGGGGGGGGTTGTTTGTCAAGTAAGGAAATCCGACGGAATACACAAAAGAAAAAGAGAGTGCCAGATGTCGAGGGGGGAGAAAATGACGATTGATGGATGAGGCAAGAATGTGTTGAAAGCGGCAGCCTGCTGGGCTTATGTCTTCAGCTACGGCTGCGCAAAACGTCACGCGGTATGGTACAAAGGTACTTGGTGGGGGCGTCCCTGCTGCAGGGCTGTCCCAGTTTCTCGCAGGCTTGCGTAAGGTGTGTCGCGGCTGAAGCGCTGTGATTGGACGACGGGGAAGAAAAGTGGAACCAGGAATGTGACTCTATCGGGATGATGGGGACGACGAACTCCCATCAGCACTCCTGGGGTTTATTTTATTTTCTTTTGTGGAATCCCAGCTTGTAGCGCTTCTTCCTTTCTATTTTCTTTCCTTTTTTCTTTCCGCGCGAAACAGCATGAATTTGGTCTAAATCTTCCATTGCTCACAGCCAGCTACATGGCTCTATATAATGTATACCACCTATAACTAATAATGCATAATGGCAATAAAACTGCCAAAGGCTCCCAACAAACTCCGAGCGCCGCTTTCAAACACTAAATGGCAGATAGCAATACAATCCTCTGACACACTAGCCCCAGGTACCACCACCGCCGCCACGTCCGCCTCTCTTCTGCGCACTCAGCCTCCAGTCGTCCTCGGCGGCAAACTTGTTGTACAGCGGCAAGATTCTCTCCTCCGCCTTTCTCTTGCTCAGCTTGTCCGTCGCCGCCACCCTGAAAAATGTCGGCGCCGCGTCCACCAGCCACTTGGGTTCAATCGCCGTCGTCCAGTGCATGTACTCCTTAGTCGTCAGCACCAGCTCGTGGTAGATGACCCACTCGGCCTGCTTGCCAAAGAGCGCCGACGAAGGGTGCAGGTACACCGGCGTGCCCTCGGTCAGCGTCTTGTAGCCCTCTTGGGGATCCTTGCGCGCCGCGCTCCGGAAAAATCCTGTGCAGAGCGCTCGCCGCACCTTTTGCGTGTCGCGGCCGCACGAAATGACGGGGTGGCGATGGCGCTCCATGATGCGCAGGATCTGGTCCCGGACATCCTTGGCGCGGCGCATCGAGCGCGCCTGGATAAAGTTTTCAAAGCACCACGGACTCGAATAGCCGCTATGCTTCCACGAGTTGTATACGTTGAGAAGCGTGAGATGGTCGCCGTGCGGGTCGTGAAACTTGGCCTTCTTTTGATCCGCCTGAGTCTGCTTTTCCTTGGGTCGATAAAACACCGTTTGCTGATTCAACATGGCCACGATGCTTAGCATCTCGTCAGAGCACTGGTAATCGACCGCCGTGATCAGGACTTTGGCTAGCGAAGGTTCCATTGGAAAGTCGGACATTTTGCGACCCAGACGGGTAAGCAGACCTTCGTCGTCAAGAGCACTGAGAGCATACAGCTCTTCTAGGGCCGTGAGCATCGTATTGACGGGCGGAGGGTCCATAAAGTCAAAGTGAAGCAGGTCGTTGATACCCATGGCCTTGAGCATGAGAATAGTGAGCGCCAGGTTGGTGCGCTGAATTTCAGGAATCGTCGTCGGCAACATTTCTGATTGGTAGGCGGCTTCGGTATAAAGGCGGAAGCACTTTCCGGGCCCTGTACGTCCAGCACGTCCTGCTCTTTGGTTCGCCTGCGCTTGGGAGACGGGGGTAACAATCAGCGAGTCCATACCCAGTTTGGGATCGTAAGCGCTCTGTTTCACGAAACCAGGGTCAATGACGTAGTAAATTTCATCAATAGTGATGGACGTCTCGGCAATGTTGGTGGCAATGACAACCTTTCTGGTGCCAGCTGGGGCAGGGTCAAAGATTCGGCTCTGCGCCTCGCTTGCCAGCTGAGCATACACCGGTAGAATGAGAAGTTCAGGTACGCCTGGCCCCAGGGCTTTCATTCGCTCAAACAGCACCTCGCACGCGGTATCGATTTCTTCTTGGCCTGTAAGGAAAAGAAGTATATCACCCTTTGGCTCCGTCAGGTGGATCTGCATGACGGTGACTAACGCGGTATCGAGATAATCAGATTCAGGCTCTCGAGAGTACAGAATCTCAACGGGGTATGTTCTGCCAGGAATCGTGAAGATGGGACATTCGTTAAAGTACATGGAAAACTTGTCAGCGTCGAGTGTGGCCGAGGTGACAATGATCTTGAGATCGGGACGGCGCTTAAGAGCCTTCTTTAGTAGTGCAAACAGTACATCAGTTGAGATGGTACGCTCGTGTGCCTCGTCCAGCATAATGACCGAGTAACGTTTCATATCAGGGTCGCCAAGAATTTCTCGGAGAAGCATACCGTCCGTCATGTATTTGATCTTGGTCAAGGGGCCTGTCATGTCGTCGAAACGGACATAGTAACCAACTTCCTCTCCCAGCTTGCAGCCAACTTCTTCAGCTACACGTTTTGCCACAGACATGGCCGCGACTCGTCGCGGCTGTGTGCAGCCAATGACACCATCATTGGCGAAACCACCCTCAGCAAGATATTGGGTCAGCTGTGTCGTTTTTCCAGAGCCAGTTTCGCCAACAACAATCATAATCTGGTTCTCTCGGACAGCCTTGATAAGCTGCGAGCGGAATGCATACACAGGCAAGCTTTCGCGCTGCTCTTTCATGCTCAGGTTCGTTCGTTTGCCTAATGTCTGGTTGCGGGGGACGATTGCCTTCTTCCACTCCGGGACATCGTCTGCACCAGCATTCATCTTGGCATTGCGCAAGTCGCTGGCGAACTGCCTCTTTGCAGGGTCTGCCATCGGATCTTCCCACTGTGAAGCCAAATTTTCCTTGGGCTTTTCCTTGGCAGCATCCGCCTCTTGCTGTTTCAGTTCCTTTCTCTCCTTGGCCAGAGTTGTACCGGACATGGCAGCCCTGTTCATGGAACCATCAGGGGCTTTGACCACGCGAATCGGAGAGAGTTCCAATGACTGTTTTGTTTGGCCCGCGAGGAAGGGCGGTTCTTCTTCGCGAACTTCGATATCAACATCCTCTTCAAGCTCCATCTCTCCGTCCCCGCGCAGAGTTGCGTTGTAATCCTCCTCCAAGTCAGGGTAATCAGACGCTTTAGCCACACCCGACGCAATTAGCTGTCGGATCTCCCAGCGTTCAGGTGATGTCATTCTCTTCTTGTGTTTTCTTGGAGCACCGATATCGTCTCGTGGCATACCAGATGGCACATCACTGAAGCCCCGACTGCCTCCACCCAGGGCTTCCATATTGGCACCAGTCGTGAGTCTTGCTTGTGGCTCGTTGTCCATTCCTGTCGACTGGTCGACAGCCGCCATGGAGAGACTGATACGCTTGCCCTCAACGCTGATAACTTTGACCCACACTTCCTTACCCTTTTCAAGAAGATCTGAGGGGTGGTTAACGCGCTGGTGAGGCGCAATCTTGGAAATGTGCACGAGACCATCCTGTCGGCCGCGAACGTTGTGTAGATTGACAAATGCACCGAAGTCTTTGATGCCTGTGACATGGCCTTCGTATACTTTGTTGAGCTGGGCCTCGTCATCCATTTCGGGCGCGGGGGCTCGCCTGAACATGGCATCATCGTCGTCGCGGTCGTCTCGGCGTTTGTGGCGGCTCTTTCGCGAATCTCTATATCCGTCACGCCAGTCTTCGTCACCTCGATCTTGTGATCGTGAGCGGGAACGAAACCTATCGCGCTTGTGACCTTCTCTGGATCGTGATCTATCTCGTCTTCGTCGTCGCGAGTCACCGTGGGGGCTTCGGCTTCGTTTGCGTGTACTCTTGTCCTTGCGAGCCTTTCCTTCGAGGCCCTCGAGAAGCGCGAGAGTATCGTCAATGGCGTCGCCATCGTCTTGAGGGATGGGATTACCGTCTGCAAGTGCAAGACCGCTAAACACCTTTTCCTTTTCCTCTAATGATCGGCCGTGGTGCTCCTCTTCGGGCTCAGCTGCGCTCTGGCCTTTGCCTTTGAAGCGCGGATGCATAGTCAGCACTAAGCGGTCGAGGCTGTCCACCAGACTGGGAGGGAAATCGGCGCCGAGACTGTCCAGTTTTGTGCGGAACTCGCTGGCATTCTTGCTCTCGATGCGCTGGGCGATGAGAAACTCGGCCAGCGTCTTGTCGCTGACGCCGACATGGTTCTGAAGTTCTGAGGTGACCTTGGAAACGAGCGAGAGCAGCTCCAGGTTCAGAAAATCGTCCATGATGACGGCCGTTGCCTGCGCACTGCAGGGACTCGGGAAAAAGGCGTCGGTGTGGCGGTCGCGGGAATGGGAAGAATGAAAAAGTTCAAAACTTTTGGCGTTGCGCGACACTGTAGTTAGATCGAGGCACAAATTAGGTGGGTCTTCCAGGCATGGTGGCGGGGCTGAAGGCTTCGAGGTTTGTCGAAACAAACGCAATATTTTCAAGTAAATAATGAGTTGAGCGTTACTTATTTATTGTTTGTACGCTTCAATCCGTTCTCAACTTTAGCTGGTGTGGCATGAAGCTTTATGCAGCCCGAGTCATGACGGATGCCGTAGGAAGTTGTACCAACCTGCGTGTTCTGAAGGCTGCGATAAACGGAAAAGCAATAAATGAAATTAACTTGTATGATGATGTGAGAATATGAAACGACGTAATATTTTTAGTCATGTGAGAGCAATACGGGTTGTGAATAGTGGTGTCCTACAGCGAAGACCTAGGTATCTTCGTCACTTTGTTCTTCGTTACTGTGTTCTTCGTCACTTTGTTCTTCGTTACTGTGTTGTTCCTGGCTTTATTCTTCGTGGCTAGATAGTTCGTGACTATATTGTTCGTAACTATTGTTCGTGACAATATTCTTTCCTAACTATATCCTTTCGTCAGCTTAAAATACTTTAACCTGTGCGTATTCAACATGTCCTCTTAAAGATGATGACAAGGTAATTAGGCCTATGCGGCTTCCTTTGAGGGCGGCTGATTAAGACGGAGTCACCAGCCCACAAGACGAGGCGGGGACATAACCCTCAACATGCCGTACGCATCGTTCTAGTACTGTTCATATTCTGTTCTCGACTTGAGATACGGTATTAAGATGATGTCCACGATTCAAGATACTGAATAAGTCTACAATGCAAGACAACATGACGGAAAAAGCGACATCTACCATGACAAGCGATTCACGCCCCCCTTTTGATCTCGAGGGTCTCAACCGACCGCTGAGCTTTGTCCTAGATGTAAAGGTACGGCTGTTCTGCTCCTAGCGCGCCAAATACTACAGTCAGACACTCATATTAAGTCTGGGAGCGACTAGAAAAGAGCCAAAAAGAGCGCTATGACAAGTTCCTGGCGGCATTTGCCAAGTATCAGGAGAGCGCCGCAACGGCCGGCCCAGTTTCAGCCAGGCAGGAGAACATCGACACACTGCGGACTGTGGTAAAAGAACTTCATGCGGGGCACATAAAATTGTTCCACGAATTCGAATATTTAGCCTCAAAGTAGCGCTGAAGATGGGCGGTAATCCACGCCCCCTGCGGGCATTGTGAATAGTTGGACGACTCCTGAGCAATCAGACCCGCAGGTACAGAAACATATATGTTCAGCTTCAATTTTTTGAGGCCTTTTGTCTCTTGGCAGTTGTTCTCATTAGGTAATAAATTGTCACGAAGATGCACAAAGCGATGCGCTTGTTTCACGAAGATGCACCAATCGTTGCGCTTCTGTCATGAGGTACAGCGGCTGCCGGCAAGTAGTCCACAACGTCTTTGTCCAATCCGAAGGTGCTAGGTGTCCTGTGCTACATTTAGGAGATTTTTTCCCCAGGCAAACCTCGTGATTCGGATTACAGGTCCTACCCCGGAAGTACAAGTCATAGGAGCCGCCGAAATATCCGGTCTGGCGCTGTCGGACAAGGCGGCTAGGCGTACCCAGCTTTGCGCACGACCACGGACGCCAACATGGCCAAAAAACTACTTAAGTACCAGGAATCCCCAGCAATACCCAGAAGAACTCCCTAGCATCTATCAAAGTGAGCATTCAAGAAATAGCCAACCCCGCCTTTGCTGGCGTCCGCGACACATTCTGACGTGACCACCCCCCGGACTTCGGGAAGTGTCCTGATCACACGGCAAGTTGATGCATCTCTAAAGATAACGCCATTTCAGTTTCTAATACTTTTCTCGCGTCATGATCCTATCCGCGGATGCGCCTTAGGAACGGGGGTTGGGGCCGGATTAACATTACTCTAGGTGACTATATACAGTTATTGGAGGATCCTTGGAGAACTCGACACACACACCTTCCCCTTCGCGCGCACACGCTCTCATAATTGGGGGTGGACTAATGCTCGGGAACTCTGGCTATATAAGGTCTCTACCACAACTCTGCTCTTCGCATCGATCTCTTGGATTCGATACCACCAACAAGAATTTGAAGAAGCGACTGGACAACGAGCCTCGATGAATGCACTCCCAATCTCACTCGACTAGAGCAAATCGGGGAAGTCAGCTCTCTCATCGACAAAAGAAAGCCCAAAAAAATGATTGCCATTTTCCGCCCTCGCAGTAGCTGAATGGATACGTCCTAGTCTGCCCGACCTCGATCGCCCTCACGGCTGGTATGTCTCTGCATCAGCCAGTGCGGAAGCTGCCCGAGGTCGGGTGGTACTGTACAAGCTGAGCATCACCGAAGTTTGTATCTGGGCATTCACTTATTGGTTCTGAGAAATTCAAGAAAGTCCAATACCAGAGTTAGCTACAACTGCAAACTATATACAACTCTACCCAGAGCCCACAATATCACCACGGTTGACCCCACCCGACAAGTCTTCCGCTCAGCTATTGTGAGCTTGGAAAAATGCCAGAAGCATTTTTTTTGTTTTTTTTTGGTCGATGAGAGAGTCGACTTTTCCGATTTGTACAAAGTCGATCTCCCTCATCGGACTTCTTCCGCGCCGCGCCTGCTGCATCCAGTCGTGCAACTCCCTCGTCCGGGACCGATCTTCCCGCTCGAGTAACCAAGACGGATCGAAGTTTTCCCATCTGCCCTTGAATCTTTCCAGATCTCGTTTTACGGATTTCTGGTTACAAATATACCAGACGCGATCCCGCAGGCGATACCGGCCACCGCGCTTTGCTGGCAACTTGGCTGTGGTGACCTCGATACATTCCTTGAGGTCGGCAAAGTCCTTGTCCAACCGAGACATCTCGTCAGACGATAGACCCTCTGAATTTATCTTGACTTCATGCCAGAGGGTCTTTGCTTTGAACATGCGGTTGTCCAGGCACCTCGTGACATCATCCAAGTCCTCAGGGGCTTGTTGCATGGCGGTGTAAAGGTCATAGAGGCCGTTTCCGATGCTAGGGAATGTTAGCGTATGGCCGAAAAGGAAGATTTAAAGTGAGAGTTCTTACGAGAAGGCGCTTTGGCAAGCAAGTACCGGGTCCATGGTGGTGGGTGTGCGTGGTCTTGTGCTTTTGGTTAAGTTTGATGTATATTTGAGTGGAATAATGTGCGGTGAATACAAACCAAGAATGATTGATTAGTATGGAAGGAATCGTCAATTTATATCTGTAGACATACAATGTTGCACAAGTCTTTCGCTCAGCATTGATTGCTTCGAGAGTACACTTAAAGCAGCGCCTGGCGACGGCGGCAAAAACACCCTGTGACCTTTAGTTGTACTACACACCTGTTACAGAGTTTTCCAATATTGAATTGACGGTTACTGTTGCTGTAAAGATGTTTTTAAGCTGGGAGAACAAAGGATGTCGCCCTTCTGACCTGGGCTGGGCGGTGTCAACAACTCCTTGTCTGGCTTCCCGTCCCGCGAGCGTCTCGCCCGCCGTTCACAATATCGGGCCGTCATTCCATTCTGCCTCTAAGTTGCGATGGGTATTATTGGAGTTTGTCTGGAAAGGAAACGTCTGTGACTCTATACAATTCATTCTGCCTAGTTGGACCCGCAAGATTGTCAGAGCCGATCGATACTGCCTGGGTAACACGCCAAACGGTGCAAGCCAACTTGCTTAAAAACGTTTCAAGCGGTATGATGTTGCAATAATGTTAAGCCTCGCGTAGAATCGTTACAGGAGTGACATCATAAAAATTTGATACTGTGCGTGCTATGGTCATGCCGACACATCTTTCTCCTCTTCCCTTGCGGCCCGCGCACATTGTAGACTCTGCTGCGGCGCCGCCGCCTGAGCAGGTGTGAGCCCAAGTGTAATACAAAAATGTTGTATAACCGCATAAAGCATGCGCTACGCTTGGTAAAACTGATGTATCCACTTTAAAGGCCATTTCCCTGCTCTGCTTTTACGGCTGGCCAAAATGCGACCACAGGGGGGGCTGATTCACTGCACTTCCGGAGGCGGCCAGCAAACCAGCCGAGACGGTCAGCTGAGGCTGTCTGGCGGTAATTCCGGCGTCGCAGCCTGAATGGTGAGATATGACCAATCCCAGACGGGCACAGAGGGACATCTCCAGTACAGGACATGGTTAACTCCAGCTCCGAGCTGTTGCAAGGCTACAGAGCTGTAGCCATAGAATAAATACGCCGCAGCCTCAGACTCAAGCAGTTTCGTGATTTTGAATTCTACAAATCTTACGATAATTTCTAAGTTGATCCTTTCTTGCAACTCCAGTGAACTGACATAGGCAGAGGTGACGCGTAGCGCTGTGGCTTGGGCACTTCACTGTGCCGGACCGCTCTGTGCTGGCACGTTTGCAGTATCCTCAACGGCGTAGCATAACCTGGTACAAAGTATTTACAGCTTTCAAAGCTGTCTGACTGCGGAAAAGCTGCTGCCTGGAGCGCCTACAGGAGGCCGCCGAGCAGAAGTCGTGGGCCCCTGCCGTCGTGCCGTTGTGTTTCACGCAGCAAACTCGTGGAACGAGGAAATGGTCAGTCTCTTGATTAACTGTGATCTCTTTTCCAGTGAGAAATTTTGGGGTCCGCAGCCTCCCGCGTGGGCTGGCAGACCCGGCGGCAAAGGCTGCGAGGTGCCGTTGTTTGTCTGTATGATGGTGGTAGCCAAGTTACAGAAAGCCGTTTGTACGGAAGACGAAGCTGACACAGAGACGGAGTGGGAAAAAAATGTAAAAGCGGCGAGAAGTATTCTATTCACCGAGGGTGGCGGACCATCCAGTAGGTGTGGTATATGCAATCCCTAAACGGGAGTAGATCCTGGTGCTTTTCTGCCAGCTGCTGGAAACCGTGCTTCAGATAGGCGTCCCTGGCCTTCTCCCCCATGGCGTAGATGGTTATTGGCAATTTGAGCTTGTCTGCCTGCTCGCATCCGGCCCTAATAAGCAGAGAGGCCACTCCGCGCTTTTGGTGCGCCTGCTTACAACAGAGGTACTCGAGACCTGCAGAGTGTCCTGTCAGTAGACTAGCCATGCAGACACGGAGGGCGCCGTGCGCGATGGTAGATCTGGGCTTCAAACGTACTGATAGCTGGGCCAGTAGGAGTATAAGCCGCTCGCCAAGCAGAGATATGGTCATCAGTACCCATGCCATCTTCAACAAAATTCCAATAAGCCTTGTTGAATTGTGACTTCCAGCGAGCTTCCTCTTCTTCACTAACAGCAGGGGTCTGCGCCTCAAGCCAGTCCTCTGGGCTTGGTACTAACCATCGCGAATAGCCGACAATCTCACCTGTAGGAAGGTGAATGATTTTTTGATGGCGGCGAGTATTTCTTGCCGTAAGTTGGTTATAAGGCTCTCGTAGAATCATTGACTCGAGAATGGTCTCGGTTCTTTCCGGTGGGAATTCGCTGGTCCACCAGGGCTCTTTGGTAAAGGACTCGGTTTTGGCCAGTGACAACCCCACAGCATCATCAACAGTGCAGTGAGGAAGGAGTCGGTAGTCGCTCGACATTGTAGAGACTTGCATCTGCAAAAAGTAAAAAGGCAAGGGGTAATACTTGTTTGGCCGGTATGGAACAGAAGAAATAAAAGGGGGGTTATTCAAGGATTTATAGACAACCAGAGTTGGAGTCCAAAAAAAAGGACAGGTGGTGTCTGTATTTTGCAGCTGATTCCGGACTTAGTGGCGGCGTGGTGGCATGAGGCAGCAAAATCGATGGCACTAGCGTAGGCAACGAAATTAATGGTTCAAGATGATCGGCAAGTTTATAAATCGATTCTCTATGAGTATCAGCCATGTCCTCAAGTAAGTCGACATTGAGTGTCTGGGGTAGGTAACCCCTCTGTTGTACAAAACTAGACGCGAGTTCCTGACCACTGTGCACACCAGTGTGTGACGTGGACAGTGGTTTTTCAATAAATCAGGACAAGTATTGCGATAGAAATTTCTGCAGCCAGTTTCAAAAGCCTAAATGTAGAAAAGCTACGAGAGTGCTCAATTTCGACACCAGCTGCTCTTTCAATGCCGTTCGCCCACCGCTGTTTCGCACAGTGCGCAAGCTTTCCACTACCACGTTACACTGTGCGAGATCCCACACGGAAGCCCAGCCACAATAATTTCTCAAAGCCGTCCTCCATCAACGAATCGACCGGGGATGACCAACGACACTGACATCGCCAATTGTCGGTATTCAGTCGAACAGCCAAGGTCAATTCCGTAGCTTTGCTTTTCTCTCCTCGCGTGCGCCCATGTGGCCGACGGCGGAGTGCAAGCTTTGAACCCTTATGCAAGCCGAGCAATGCATCGGACGCGAATGAGATGATGGCTGAGACCAAAAAGGGCGAAAGTGAGGCTAATTTCGAGTGGAATGTGGCCACTGATGATGTCAAGTCCCAATCTACAGTGATGGCTGCCGAAATACAGCACGCAGAAGCCGCAGCAGACAGGCCATCAGCACGTGTTGTCGCGGCATGGCTTTTCATTCTGCTGGACCCAGCAATGAACAGAGAACCTGAAGAATTTTATCTGGAAAGAAACATTCTTCAAAAATACAGACAGGCCACGCCGGATTACTCCAAAGCTGCACGAAGCTGGCCCTTATATGCTGCTCGGTATTGGGACACTGTTGGCCCGGCCGTGAAGCAGCTCTTTGCCCGCCACTTCAACTTCATGCAGTGGGCGCTTGAGTACGCTCGAGAGACCTATCCGGATATATACGGCCCCCAATCTCCCTCGAATGACGCCATTCTCGATCTCACTGATGTATTGTACGACGGAACATTTTCCCCACTGCACATCAGCGCCGCCTTGGGTCTTGAACCTGTCTGCTTGGAGTTGATGGAAAAGCCCGAGGCGCCGGGTGCCATGTTTCGGGAGCATGCTGCATCGCCTCTGTTCTGCGCACTTGCTGGCCCCCAAATTTTCACTTGCAGAACGTCCATGGCAAAATGGCACCCAGTGATACATGTGCAGTATCCAGAGTTGCGCTCTCGGCTACCAGTCATACGGAGGCTATTGGAGCTGCATCATCAAAAACGTATCCTCTACGAGTCGACTGGCCGGACGGGACGCCTATTAATGTTCCTTGCATTCCGCGCGACCGTCTTGACAAGAGAATATAGCCTCTTGAAGCTTGTCTTGCAAGGCGGCGGTGACGTCAGGGCTGTCATTGACTTAATCAACGATGACGAATTTTCCTACTATGAACCAACCGACCCAACGATAACATCCAATATCTTGAGCAGTATACTTGATCTGGTTCTTGCCCCGTCCAAGCTCAATCTGGTTGAGAGAGACAGACAGGGCCTCATCGATGCTATCCAGGACGCTTTTGTCCTCAATGCAGGTGCTCGTGTCGCTTTCGGCCAGGTAGACATCACAGAGGCTGAGTTCCAAGAAGCGCTCAAGGATGCTTTCCTAGATGATAGCATTATCTGCTTCCGGCGTCTTATTCATCACCCCAATTTTGACCCCAATGCCCCTTCCCCGACCGGACTGGCCAACGGTACCTTGCTTCACCACGCTGTATGTGATGGTCTCGTCGAGTTTGCCGATGTCATTGTCGAAGCTGGCGGTAATTTGGACGCTCGGGACCACATGGGTCGCACTCCGCTTCTGCTGTGCAACGACACTGAAACTCTCGCCATGCTTGTCAAGGAGCACAGTGCCCAGACGACGGCAGTGGACCACGAAGGCCGCAACATATGGCACTATGCCGCATCTACAAACGATGTTCCAATGCTCATGTGGCTGGCGGGGCATGACTCGTGCAAGCTCGAGAATCTGAAGGCTATGACGAAAGAAGATGCCACGCCAATGGACTTGGCTCTGAAAAGCGGCTTGGAGTCGCTCGATGCCAACGATAAGACACGACTAGATGCAACCATAGTACTTCAAGTTCTATTGAGCAATGATGCGCCGCATGCTGAAGAAGTCGAGGGTATGAGTGCTGAGACGGCGATTTCGAGAATTCTGAAGAGCCAGCCACGTCCGGGAGGGGAAAGTCACGGGTACGCCTCGATGGGGCATCTGTTTCGAGATGACTTGGCATAAACTTGTATTTCTAGTACAACAATCACTCTATCCTTCTCAATTGCAATATCAGGACCAACGACGCGCGCGCCTGGTCCAGCGCTACTCAGGACCGGCGACCACATATCTTCCGCGCCGCGCTTGCACTGACGTAAAATTCCAAGCGTCACCATACATGGGACGAGTTGAGGCAAGTGGTGGAACATGGAATAATTCCGTCTCACTAGCAGCCCCCCCCCCCCCCCAAAAAATTCTTTAAAAAAA